>OY997593.1:39055110-39345338 GCA_963921825.1 Erodium maritimum | reverse complement strand
TAGACTGTTCATGGACGTCGTGGTACCCTACTCCAGCATATCTATAACTCCCTTCAGTGCTTTGTTAACTGATGTTACATTGGAAATGAGGCTTTTGGTTATAGTTATGTAGTTACATGTCATGTCCTCGTTGATGAGTTTGGCTGTCTGAATCACAAGAAGATCGAGATCAAGTTGTGTCTCCAGCAACTTCACCTTTAAGTTCTTGTACTTCATTGACACCGTCTCCTAATTGATAAGAATCCTTTGTCGTTTGATCGTGGTCTCCCACTTCTTCATCACCTCCTCCAACGTCAGTAGATCGCCTCTAGGGCTCTTGCCCTTCTCGCTGTTGGAAGGATCCATGGTTTATGATTGGGAGAGAGTTTTGGTAGTGCTTTACCAAGAGTTGAGGTTGAGTGTTTTTGTGGCTACAGAGGTTTTTGTATATATAGGGAAAATGTAGGGTTTCGTTGGGTTGGTGGGTCCTTCAATATGTTGTCATGGGTGCTACATGTGCCACGTTGTCGATCTCTCAATTGTCGATCAGTATCCATTTGTTAATTCATGTGATTTACCAAATGGGGATTGTATATCCTCATAACAGAATTCTTGTATCAACTTTTTAGTTTCAAAGTATATATGAGGATACAGTTATTCTCGTTTGCAGTTATAAGAATGCCAGTTTGCAAATAAATCAAGCTAGACTTAGTGACCCACAATACAAGCAGATTTTTATGTTTGATTATATCATCATTGTATATTGCAGATACAATAAGCAAGGTTCTTATGTTCGGGTTTAGGCTTCTTTTTTTGGGGTTAAGGGTTGTGTTTTTTGGGTTTATGCTTTGAGTTTTTAGGGTTCTCTTAGGGTTTAGGGTTGTGTTTTGAGGGTTTATTGTTTGAGAATATAATCACCCCAGTTTGCAACTAATGCAAGCTAGACTTACGGAAGCCACAATACAAATAAATTTTTATGTTTGAGTATATCATCATACTAGATTGCAGATACAACAAGCAGGATTTGGGAGTCTAGGGGTTATGCTTTGAGGGTTAGGGTTCTGTTTTTGGGGTTTTTGGGTTTAGGTTTTAGATGAAGATACATATATTCTCGTTCGTAGATTAAGAATAGGAAATTTGTAGATTAGGAAAATAGGATAACATAATAGGCCAGGAAAGCAGAGAGAAATATTTGAGGATATAGGTATTCTCGTTTGCAGATACAGAACAACAAGTCTGAGAATGAAGATCTCCGATTATTTGGTTCTCAGTTGAGATCTCGGTACATCAATCATCACTAAAGGTTTTGAGATAACAGTAACATTTCGAAGCAAATACTTCTTCCGCTTCCTATGAATTTTTAGATATGTTCGATGATTTGTTGACCGAACAAAGAACTGGCGTTGTGGTTATCAGTTGCTATCTCCGACGATCTGGATCTTAGTTTGGATCTCCGATTATCTTGTTCTGAGTTGAAATCTCTTAAGATCTGGATATCAATTCCGATCTCCGACGAGTTGGGTCTGAGTTCAGATCTCTGACGAGCACATCCTCAGTTGTGATCTCTAACGATATCGTCCTCACTTTTTTCTTAGAATCAAGTTTCAGAGAATCGGGCTTTCTTTGGATAGAGGCGGGTTAATTAGCCGCTTAAATTCCTTTTTTGCCCCTAAGCAGAGGCTTGTGGACAATATTTGGTTCTAATTCACGTGCTTAGCTCTGAACCGTAGATGATGTGCGCTGATGCGCGATCTACGAACCTGATGCAGTTCGCAGGTTCACATATTACAGCCGATTCACACCTGATTGTCTCCTTATATATATATAGGGGGCTATCAAGTAAAAACCCTCTCTTACATACAAACATAGAACTAATCTACACCTTTCAATATACAAGATCAATGGTGTAATAACCACTTCTGGTCAACGTCAGTCAAACCTGCGAAAAACAGGAAAATTTAAAAATTTTGAGACAGACACTTAATTTAACCTAATTTGACCCCGAGGGTCATACCGGACTTAAGTTGACCCCGTTATCGACCAAAATGAGTTCCAGGGGACTCAGGGCAACTTTCTGATCAATTTGGGAAATGTTGACTTTTCGCTGGAAAAGTCAACCGAGCGACGTTTTGGTCCATTCGAGGACCGTTTTGGACCCGAAAAGCTTAGCCGTCGTCGTAGCGGTCTTAGTTGAGCCGTTTCCTTGTAGCCCGTCAAGTTTCGTAATTTCTTGGGAAAAGTGCCCGTTCGGGGCCCGAAACGTCCGTTTTTCGCGAAACTGATTGGAAAATATCAACTAGATATTTTCCAAAAGGTGTGGAACCCACCTTGACACATGTCCTAATTGTGGTTGTGTTAGTTTTGGGGGGAAACTAGATGGGACTATAGGGTGGCCGGCCATGTGGGTTAAAAGAGAAAAAAATAGAGTTTGTTGTTAGTTGTTTTAAATTAGAAAGAAGAAAAGAGTGTTTAGAGAGAGAAGGAGAAGAAGAAGAAGAGAGAAGAGAAGGAAAGCTTGGGTTTGGGAGAGTTCAAGCCTTTGGATCATCTCAAGACAAAGAGAAATCGTCTTCCCCTCGTCTTCCTCGTTGGTAAGACCTAACCCGATCTTCGTTTTGTTAACTTTGGAAAGTTAGGGTTTTGTATAAAACTATGGGTTAGGGTTGTAGTGAGTTTGGGGGTTTGTTGGAGACGTTTTAGAGGTGGTTGGAGGTGTTATTGGACGTTTTCCGGTGACCGGAGACTCGGGAGGAGCTCCGGCCATGGGGTGGCTGGCCGGAGTTGGTACCAGCCACCACATGGTGGCCGAGCCCCCCCCCCCCCCCCTTGGAACCCTAGGGCTCGGCCAAGTAGGTGGGGTGGGTCCCACGTGCTCGGTTGCTCGGGTTTTAATGTTCGGGTAGTGTAAAACGTTCCCCGGACCATTTATCCTTAATCGAATCGAAATTTGGAATTAAATTGGAGAAGTTGCAATTAACGGGTTTTAGAAACTTTAAACGTTAATAATTTGACTTAGAAGTCGGAATTCGATTCCGTCAAGTGCGTTGGGTCCCTTGAAATATTCTAAGACCGTAGAAACGAAAACAGGGGCTTTTGGAGCCCCGGAAGGCAATTTACAAAACCCGGGCAGATTCGCCATGTCGGGCGAATCGGGCCTTCACGGGTCCTATATCGACAATGTCGAGTAATTGGGAGGTTTGGGAGTGATCGACATTGTCGGGGTTACGTTTGGGCGTTAAGTTCATTGAATTTCGGTTTATTCGTACTAGTTTAAAAGTGCTTTAAATTTGTGCTCTTTTAGATCGTGCTGCGGACCGAGGCAAAGGGAAGCTCGGCGAGTGACTGGGTTTACATCGAGGTTTAGTGGAGCGCTTTTGGAGTGTTATACGAGGTAGGGAAAAGTAGCCGGATCTCGGCCCTGACTAGGGAAAGTTAACTGTAGAATTGCATGTGGCACCGGGGTGTCGTGGGTTATTTAGGTTGTCGAATATTAGAAAAGCATGATACGGGATTGTAGCGTTTACGAGAAAAGCATGTGACACTTAGTAGTGTCGTAGGAACAGAGAACTTAGCGATATTAGAATTACTGGAGGCATATGACCATGCCCGGAGGTTGACTGCTTAATTTATGTCTTGGGTGGCCATGAGAGCCCGTGTATTTAAATTGGTGTCTTGGGTGGCCATGAGTGCCCTTGTTTTACTGATGGTGTTTTGGGGTGGCCGTGAGTGACGTGGGGTCGTTGAACCCGAGGTTGACCGTTGGTGTGTCTTGAGTGGCCGTGAGTGCCCGTGGGGTTGTTGAACCCGAGTCTTGACCGTTGGTGTGTCTTGAGTGGCAGTGAGTGCCCGTGGGGTTGTTGAACCCGAGTCTTGACTGTTGAGGTGTCTTGAGTGGCCTTGAGTGCCTGTGTGATTGAACTTGCCTGTGATTGTGATTGTGGTTACCTGAAGTTGTGAGTTCGAAAGGTCGACAGCCTGATCCGACTTAGTGTCGATGAATTGCGATAGGTCGACAGCCTGATCCGATTTAGTGTCGATGAACTGCAAAGGTCGACAGCCTGATCCGACTTAGTGTCGATGAATTGCAAAGGTCGACAGCCTGATCCGACTTCGTGTCGAGGAATTGCGATAGGTCGATCCTGGACCTGATGGATATTGTTTACTGAGAAGCTGGTGTGCGATCCTTTGTGATCTTGTTTGGTTTTGTGTAGTCTTTTTGTCGTGTCCTTGGAGGAGGTCGTCGATAGTTGTGTCGGGTCTACATTACTTTATCGAGTGTTGAGTCTGTTGAGGAAAGTAACGGGTTGTGGGTCAGTTGGGTACTTGAGTTGGGGACTGTAGTCCCGGTGTTGGGTTTGGTTTTAGTGTTACTGGCTTTATCTACTAATTATGTCATAGTCAGTCTATTATCCGTGGAGGTGAGCGAACGCTCACCCCTAGCTGCTTTTCCTACAGGTACTGATCACCGGACGGACTAGGTTAGCTCTTGAAGTTCATGGAGCTTGGAGCGGAGTTTGGTCTTTACTTTTTGTTGAGTCTAGTGACGGATGTTGTACCTTGTCCAGTTGTTGGGACGTTTTTGTATTGTAAATACTATTATTTTTGTTAACTAAATGGAAATATCAGAGTTTTTATTCAAATCGGGTTTCAAGTGTTTTGTGTTTTAAATGTTCGCGTCCCGAGTTCGGTTCGCCGAAATTGGGGCGTGACAAATGGCCCATATTTGACAGCAAATATATCCCATTTTTTTGGCTCACGCGCGTATCAATGGGCAATTTCGGAAAATGAAAGGGCTGCAATTTTCGTTTTTTTCCACCAAGTATACTATTTTGATCTTTCCCGCTTCGTTTCAACTCTGATTTAATTTTTTCTTGCGACAATAATTTTCTTTTTCCAAGACCTATCTATCAAGTAGCATATTGAATACGTTTTGAAGCAAGAAAAAAACGATTTACTCAAACAAAAAAAAGGGGAACGAAATTAATGTATGTTTTGTAATTTTAAGTTGTATGTGTACGCTAAACTTAATGTATGTTTATGTTGTTTACTAAGCTAAACTAAACTCTATGTATGTTTTTTTAATTTTCACTTGTATGTCTAAACTAAAATGAATGTATGTTAGCTTACACATACATATGAAAATGGTAAAAACATACATTAGGTTTAGCTTACACATATGTTTTTGCAACTTTAATTTGTATACGTAAGCTAAACTAAACTCTATGTATGTTTTTGTAATTTTCACTTGTATGTCTAAACTAAAATGAATGTATGTTTTTGCAATTTTAAATTGTGTTCTTCCTATTTTCATTTGTATGTGTAAACTGAAATAAATGTATGTTTTTACCATTTTCATTTGTATGTGTAAGCTAACCTTAATGTATGTTTTTGCAAACACATTTGTATGTATACTACCCATAACTTTTCACTTTACAACATAAACATACATTAAGTTTAGCGTACACATACAATTGAAAATTACAAAACATACATTAATTTCGTTTCCCTTTATTTTGTTTGAATAAATCGTTTTTTTTCTTGCTTCAAAACATATTTAATATGCTACTTGATAGATAGGTCTTGGAAAAGGAAAATTATTGGCGCAAGAAAAAATTAATCGGAGTTGAAACGAAGCGGGAAAGATCAAAATAGTAAACTTGGTGGAAAAAAAGTCGAAATTACCCTCAAATTCGAAATTAAAACTGATTTCAGCATACTTTTATGCTCGTGTAGTTAAAATAGGAAAAAAAATCTCACTCATCCAATAAACGATTTCAATGGATGAGATTAGTTCTACGTTCTGACCAATTTGTGAGGTTTGTATCTGTTAGGGATCATATATATATATATATATATATATATATATATATATGTATATATATATATAGGGTTTAAGGTTTATAGCTTATTATGTTACTTGTTATCTAAATCTAGACCATTCATTTTTAAAATCCAATGGTTATAGATTTTCATGCTCAATTATCCATAAATTAAATATAAAAAAAGTCATTAAAAGGATAGTTTTGTAATTATAGATCCTTTACTTTTTACTGCATATTTTTTTACGGCCCATATTTGATTTTTTATATATATTTTTTATTTTTTAAATTTTCAATTGTTGCACGAATTTCAAATACGATGTTACAAATTATTACTTATGATATTACATAAATTTATACCGAATGTTACAAAAAAAATTACATCAATGTTACATATTTTTGTACATGATATTACATAAATTTATATCCGATGTTACATAAATTCTATATAAATTTTCCAAAAATCGATATTAGAGATTTCAAATTTTAAATCATTTTCATGAATCTGATAGTGTACAAAATGCTACACTCAAAGTTACATGAAATGATACAAATGTTACATAATACTATACTCCAAGGTACATAAGGGTAGTCTCATTATTACATAACGCTACACTCAAAATTACAAAATATTGTACATACGTTACGAAAAAACTACAATGTGATCACACTCATATTACACCCATAATTACAGGGATAGGTTACACCTAAATCCAACTACAAACCTATAAAACAAACTGCAAAACTCATAAAATTACACTCATAATTACAAATTATTACATAAATTTACATCGACAATTATGGAATCAAATACAACAAATCAAACTGAAAAATTGAATTGTTACATATTCCTATCCTATTGATATACATATAACCTTAACAAATATTCAACACACATTTGTTATGCTCAATGAAAACTCAATTGTACCTATCAAAACCTCAAACATTAAATGGAGCTAAAAATGTCAATGTTAAATAAACATCAAACCAATTCTAATATGAAAGAGAGGACATTATTTCAGTCCTCAAGTGATGTTGCATTTGTACTTCAATGACCACCAAAGACCTGACCACAAACCCACAAAAATAAAATCATAAATTTATCACTAGTTTTTCTATGAAAATAAAAAAACCCAGAACTAAATAACAAACCTGACCGAGTTCCTCTGTGATTCAACATCACTCTTATCCGGTTTTCAATAAAAAAAAAATACATGATAGTATAGTATAGTACATATCACAGAATACTTGCCTTAAAATTATAGAAGTACTATATGACAATACCAGGTTTTCGATCTCAAAAACAACCCTGAAAACACAACCAACCCACATAGTAGTACACAACCAACCCGTACATATCCGACGGGGATCTTTGCCGAGGTCACGCTCCATAGTCCACGGCATCAAATGATCATCCACCGCTTGACACGGGCGAGCTCGATGCTCAATTCCATGCTCGCTGCAGGGATGTGGAGAACGGACATGAACGATTCTGTGTAGGGACGGAAAATGGGTGGGTATGGGCGGGTATGGATATTGATCATGACCTCCATTTTCATCCATTTGTTATTTCTTCATCCTCCATACCCATCCAATATCCATTTTGATCCATTTTTGTCTTTATTTATCTTTACCCAATATCCATATGGATATCCACGAATACTCATTTGGATACTCATCTTCAGAAGCATTTTATGGTCATCATTTTTATAGTTGCAAAAACATACTCTAGACTTTTCTTTTATTCATCTTCTTTGAAAGTTGCAAAAACATACCCTAAACTTTTCTTTTAGTCCTCTTCTTTGATAGTTGCAAAAACATACCCTAAACTTTTCTTTTAGTCCCCTTCTTTACTAGTTGCAAAAACATACCCTAAACTTTTCCATTTAGTCCAATTCTTTAATAGTTGCAAAAACATACCATAAACTTTTCTTTTAGTCCCCTGCTATTAATAGTTGCAAAAACATACCTAAACTTTTCTTTTAGTCCCCTTCTTTAATAGTTGCAAAAACATACTCCAAAATTTTCTTTTAGTCCCCTTCTTTTAATAGTTTCAAAAATATACCCTAAACTTTTTTTTAGTCCCCTTATTTTAATAGTTGCAAAAACATACCCTAAACTTTTTTTAGTCCCCTTCTTTTAATATTTGCAAAAACATACCCTAAACTTTTCTTTTAGTCCCCTTCTTTTAATAGTTGCAAAAACATACCCTAAACTTTTCTTTTAGTCCCCTTCTTTAATAGTTGCAAAAACATACCCCTAAACTTTTTTTTGTCCCCTTCTTTTAATATTTGCAAAAACATACCCTAAACTTTTCTTCTAGTCCTCTTCTTTGATAGTTGCAAAAACATACCCTAAAGTTTTCTTTTAGTCCCCTTCTTTACTAGTTGCAAAAACATACCCTAAAGTTTTCTTTTAGTCCCCTTCTTTAATAGTTGCAAAAACATACTCCAAAATTTTCTTTTAGTCCCCTTCTTTTAATAGTTTCAAAAATATACCCTAAACTTTTTTTTAGTCCCCTTATTTTAATAGTTGCAAAAACATACCCTAAACTTTTCTTTTAGTCCCATTCTTTTAATATTTGCAAAAACATACCCTAAACTTTTCTTTTAGTCCCCTTCTTTTAATAGTTGCAAAAACATACCGTAAACTTTTCTTTTAGTCCCCTTCTTTAATAGTTGCAAAAACATACCCCTAAACTTTTCCATTTAGTCCCATTCTTTAATAGTTGCAAAAACATACCCTAAACTTTTCTTTTAGTCCCCTGCTATTAATAGTTGCAAAAACATACCCTAAACTTTTCTTTTAGTCCCCTTCTTTAATAGTTGCAAAAACATACTCCAAAATTTTCTTTTAGTCCCCTTCTTTTAATAGTTTCAAAAATATACCCTAAACTTTTTTTTAGTCCCCTTATTTTAATAGTTGCAAAAACATACCCTAAACTTTTTTTAGTCCCCTTCTTTTAATATTTGCAAAAACATACCCTAAACTTTTCTTTTAGTCCACTTCTTTTAATAGTTGCAAAAACATACCGTAAACTTTTCTTTTAGTCCCCTTCTTTAATAATTGCAAAAACATACCCCTAAACTTTTTTTTGTCCCCTTCTTTTAATATTTGCAAAAACATACCCTAAACTTTTCTTTTAGTCCCCTTCTTTTAATAGTTTCAAAAACATACCCTAGACTTTTCTTTTAATCCCCTTCTTTAATAGTTGCAAAACATACCCTAAACTATCTTCATCAAAAACATACAAGTCCTTGCAATAACGCATACAAGTCTTTAAAAACACATACAACTCTTTGCAATAACAATACAATTATATTGTATCCCTTAACAAATGCAATTGTTACTAAATTGCATAGTGGTGCATTTCATTTCATACACTAATATGATGAAACTCAATATATATAACGATAAACAAATTTAAAGTCTCAAAAACTGGATCTTAATTCAGTACATCAATTGCAAGCTACAAGACCAAACATTTTTTCTAATTTACACAAGTTTTCAAACCCAACATTAAGATCCTACACAACCATTTTAGCTCAAGTACCCATTTCATGAAACATCACTTAAATCCACACAAACCCATCAATCAAACATGGATTATCAATACATTTACACAGACACAGTAAAATTCGCTACTGTAAAACCACTAGTCGCCATTTTAGCTTCGAAATCGAACCAGAGACTTGTAAGCTCAAGGCATATCAATGGAAGCTCAAGAGCCCGAGTTCATGCATCACCACAAAAACCCATACAAACCCATCAATCGAACGAAAGTTATCAATACATTTACACAGAAACACTAAAATTTCCTACACACAGTACGAAGTGAATCGTAACGAATAAAATCATGGAGATACAAATGAGAGATGATACGAGATCGATGAAAGTTAGCATCTCGGTGAGAGAAGACGCGAGAGAAGCTCGGTGTGTACGAATGGCAATGACGCGAATTGGCAAAGACGCGAACTGGTTTGGCAATTGGCATTTAGGTTTCGGAGGATTATGGGCCTCCGAATCCAACCCAAACCCAACCCGAATCCAACCCAAATATTGTCCAAACCCGAAAACCAACCCGAATCTAACCCGAACCCGAAATTGCTCC
Source organism: Erodium maritimum (assembly GCA_963921825.1). Lineage (NCBI taxonomy): Eukaryota > Viridiplantae > Streptophyta > Magnoliopsida > Geraniales > Geraniaceae > Erodium > Erodium maritimum. Next base: position 39,335,429 of record OY997593.1, on the reverse strand, counting down.
AACCCGAACCTGACCCAAATAAGTAAAAAATTGGATATCCATTGGATATGGGTTTTTTTGCCATTCCTAATTCTGTGGCCTCGGATTTCATTGATGCACGTCGAGGGAAGTTGTCATGCTGAAGCTCCCCACCCTTTTCTCCATCCACCTTCGCCCCCATAGATCGAAGAACCACCGCGTGACGCCATCGGGATCGCACACAGATCCGTGCTCGCTGCGACGCTATGGAGAACGGCCAAGAACAATGATGTTGCTGCGCGTCGAGGGGATGATGGGAGACGGTAGTTGGAAGCTTGGGAAGTGTCGTATGCCTGCGTGCTTAACGGCGGCGGGTCTTCATCTTGCATATTCGGTGGTGGCGGCATGACAATGACTGATTCACAACGAGAAGAGATGCACGGAGAGAGGGCGCTGGTCGGAGGCTGTGGCGTAGACTTCGTGCGGATTAAGTTGTGAGGTGTAGTGACATAGAGACGTTGAGCAAAACGTGGGGTGGCTGACGTAGGGAAGAAGTATCCACGGTGTAGCCGGCGGCGTAAACAAGCTCTAGAGGGGAGAGAGTGTGAACAACGTAAAATGGGAAGTGATGAGAGAGGGGGTTTAGTTCAGGTTTAGGGTGAAAAGCAATGGAAAAAGATGTAATTATCCTTGGACCTATTAAAATTACCAAAAATTATTTATAACTTCTATTTATTTACGATTGTGTGCCATTAATTTCATAACCATTGGATTAAGTTGATCCAATGGCCCAAAAAATTGAGTAACAATTAACAAAATAGACTAAAAGTAACACTTGAAAGTGCATCCATAAAAATATATATAAGGGAACTTTCGGGTACAAACCGAAATTCAGGTACGAATTAAAAACTAATTCGATCCGTTGATTTAGAAGATTGGACGGCTACCGAAATTCGGGGGGGGGGGGGGGGGGGGGTTGGGGGGGATTGATTACGAAATAATTATAAAGATATGCATTAATGAAAGAATCATTAATGATTTTGTTCAAATATGAGCCTTTGATATCACGATCCAAAGACCCAGATCGATAATTTTTATTTTGTACGAAAGATTCAAGTTTGTACCTAAGTCTGATCCTCTAAATCAATGGATCGGATTAGTTTTTATTTCTTACCTGAATTTCAGTTTGTACTCGAAAGTTCCCATATATATATATATATATATATGATAACATTCAGGTACGAATAACCCAAATTCTTACAAAATACGAATCCATCCCAGCCTTGGAATCGCAATTCTATAGGGATGCGATCAAGTTCCCATTTTTAATATCACGCATGTATTTGGAAATATTTGTTGATTGATGATGAGGACATCGAAGCTATCAACACTTTATCTGAACCCGAAGAAGAAGCTATTGGCAACATTCCTATCATGTGACTAGCACCAGACATTGAAGCTATCAACACTTTATCCGAACCCGAAGAAGAAGCTATCAGCAACATTCATATCATGCGATTAGCACCAAGGACAAGGTCAGGAACTAGAGCATTACGAGATGAATTCAACAAACAAGTGGAGAGCTTAATTACACTCATAGAGCATGGGGAACTCCAAGAAGACGTGATCACCAAGGCAAATCAAGAAGACATTCAAGAACAATTCAAGACTTCAAGAAAACTGTTTTTGCCTCTACTCCAAGAATTAATGAAGCCAACTTGTTCATCATTTCCAAAGACAAATCATCCATTTAATTCAAGGAAGATGAATATCCAAGGTATGCATTTAAATTCAGATTATTAATGAGTTACTTTTGTTGTTTTGCAGATTTACAACCTTTAGTTTTTCAAGAGTCTTTAGTTATTAATTAGAGTCAAATGTAATCAATTTTCGACCATTGAAGGTCACCTGCTGCTGGACTATTTAATAAAGTCCCTTTGCAGCATGTATTATGCAAGTTTTATGAAATAAAAATTTGAGTTCTCTTCTGGGAAGTACCTTAAACAATTCAACCTTCTTGTGTGCAAAGCCTTGAAGTTTTTTTGTTTCGACTTATCACAGAATTTCCATAATCTGTGGCGTCATTTAATCCACCGCCTATCTCCCTAGTTACTTAGATTCTTCAAAGAGTGTTGTACGGCTAGTTGAAGTATCTCCGTCTTCGATTCTGTAATAACAACTCCCGGTCAACGCCAGTCAAACCTGCGAAAAAACAGGAAAATTTAAAAATTTTGGTCAGGCACCTATTTAAACCTGAAATTGACTCCGAGGGTCATACCGGACTTAAGTTGACCCCGATATTGACCAAAGTGAGTTCCGGGGGACTCAGGGCAACTTTCTGATCAATTTGGGAAATGTTGACTTTTCGCTGGAAAAGTCAACCGAGCGACGTTTTGGTCCATTCGAGGACCGTTTTGGATCCAAAAAGCTTAGTCGTCGTCGCAGCGGTCTTAGTTGAGCAGTTTCCTTGTAGCCCGTGAAGTTTCGTAATTTCTTGGAAAAAGTGCCCGTTCGGGGCCCGAAACGTCCGAATTTTGCGAATCTGATTGGAAAATATCTAGAAGATATTTTTCCAAAAAGGTGTGGGACCCACTTGACACTTGTCAAATAAGTGGTGGTGTTAGGTTTATTGTACAAAACAAGACAAGACTATTGATAGTTAGTTTGCAATTTAAGTATTATATTTGATTTTTAAAACAAAACAAAAGGATGCCAAATGAGTTTGTCTCGGAAAAGTTAGATGAAAATGAGATTTTTAGAGATAGAAAGTGGAGAGAGGAAAGAGAAGGAGAAAAGGGAGAAAAAGAGAAGAAAGTTTGGGGTTTTTGTCATTTCTCGATCATCCGACCGGTGGATCGTCTCAACGATAGAAGAATCGAGTTCACATCGTCATTCTCTACGGTGAGCACCTAACCGATTTTCATTTTGTTAAGTTCGAATTTTAGGGTTTTAGTTTAAACGATTCAAATATGGTTGGGTTTTGGTTAGAATTGTTTTAAAGATGAATGGTTGAGGTTTGGGGTTCGTTAGGAACGTTTTGGGGCAAAAGGGAATTTTTCCATTGTGGCCGTGTGGGGCCCACATGCCCGGGTATCGTGTTTTCGTGTTCGGGTGGTTTAGCACGTTCTCCAAGTCGTTAATCCACACCCGGATCGAAATTTGGAATTAAATTGTGAAAGTTGGAATTTCGGGTTTAGAAACTCTAAACGCGAATTAAATCGCTCGGAAGTTGGAAATTGATTATGTCGATTGCGTTGAAACCCTTGAATTATTCTAAGACCGTAGAAACGAAAACGGGAATTTTCGAAGCCCCGGAAGGGCATCTCCAAAACCCGGGAAGATTCGCCATGTCGGGCGAATCGGGCCTTTACGGGTCCAATATCGAAAATGTCGAGTAATGGGGGAGTTTGGGAGTGATCGACATTGTCGGGGTTACCTTTGGGCGTCAGGTTTATTAAAATTCAGCATTATGCCTGCAAGCTTAAAAGCGTTTAAAATTGTGTTCTTTTAGATCGTGCCGCGGACCGAGGCAAGAGGAAGCTGGGTGAGTGACTGAGATCACACCGGAGCTCGTTGGTTGGCTTTTGGAGAACACGCACGAGGTAGGGAAAAGTAGCCGGATCTCGGCGCTGACTGGGGAAAGTTAACAGTAGAAATGCATGTGACACTGGGGTGTCGTGGGTTAAGTAAGTTATCGAATATTAGAAAGGCATGATACGGGAACGTAGCGAATATTGGAAATGCATGTGACACTTAGTAGTGTCGTAGGAGCAGAGAACTTAGCGTTATTAGAATTACTGGAGGCATATGACCATGCCCGGAGGTTGATTGCGAACTTATCGAGATTAGGAGTACTGGAGGCATACGACCATGCCCGGAGGTTGATTGTGAAACTGTTGATATTAGGACTGTTGGAGGCATTGGTTATGCCGGAGGTTTATTGTGTATTTTGTGTCTTTGATGGCCTTGAGGGCCCGTGTATTATTGTTGAGTTTTGGGTGGCCATGAGTGCCCGTGTGGTTGTTGAACCCGTGTCTTTACCTTTGGTGTTTTGGGTGGCCATGAGTACCCGTGGGGTGGTTGAACTCGTGTCTTTACCTTTGGTGCTTTGGGTGGCCATGAGTGCCCGTGGGGTTGTTGAACCCATGTCTTTATTGGCGGTGTGTCTTGGGAGGCCGTGAGTGCCTGTAGGGTTGTTGAGCCCGTGAGTTACTGTTTTTGTGTCTTGGGAGGCCGTGAGTGCTTGTGGGGTTGTTGATCCCGTGAGTGACTGTTGGTAGTTTTGAGAGGCCGTGAGTGCCTGTGGGGTTTTTGAGTCCGTGTTTTACTGTTGGTGTATCTTGGGAGGCCGTGAGTGCGTGTGGGGCGGTTGAGTCCGTGTTTTACTGTTGGTGTATCTTGGGAGGTCGTGAGTGCCTGTGGGTCTGTTGAGTTCGTGTTTTACTGTTGGTGTATCTTGGGAGGCCGTGAGTGCCTATGGGGCTGTTGAGTCCGTGTTTTACTATTGGTGTCTTGGGTGGCCATGAGTGCCTGTGAGTGTTGAACCTGCGTTGTTACTGGTTGTTGAACTTGCTTGTGATTGTGATTGTGTTTGTGGTTACTTGAGGTTGGGGGCCCGCTTCATGAAACGGGGGTCCACGAGCACACGCGTCTGCATGTTCAGACGGGGTAGGGGGCCCGCCCGTCAATAAAGGGGTCCTGGCCGCGCGTGTGTGGTTTGGGTTTGTGAGCATTCTTTGGCTGGCTTACGAGTTAGAGTCTCGGTAAGTTGCGAGCATTCTTTGGCTGGCTTACGAGTTAGAGTCTCGGTAAGTTGCGAGCATTCTTCGGCTGGCCTGACCGAGTTAGAGTCTCGGGAGGTTGCGAGCGTTCTTTGGCTGGCCTGACCGAGTTAGAGCCTCGGGAGGTTGCGAGCGTTCTTGGCACTGAGCAGTTGGCAGCTGGTATGCGATCCTTTGTGATCTTGTTTGGTGTGCGATCCTTTGTGATCTTGGGTGTTGCGTGGTGGTCTTTTGAGTCCTTGGGAGGGGTCGTGATCGTTGTGTCGGGTCTACTTTACGTGTCAGGGTGTTGAGTTGGTCAAGGAAGGTAACAGTGGGTGTGTGTTCAGTCGGAGTACTTGGGTTGGGGATGGTGTTCCCCGGTGTTGAGTTTGTGTTGGTGTTTCCGGCATTGTCTGCTAATTATGCCGTAGTCAGTCTGTTATCCGTGGTGGTGAGCGAACGCTCACCCCTAACTGCTTTTCCTACAAGTACCAGTCGCAGGTTGGACTAGGTGAGCTTCTGAAGCTTGAAGAGCTAGGAGCGGGATTCTAGGTTTTACTTTTGAGTCTAGTGACAGATACCTTGTTTTGTCCACTTGTTGGGACTGATTTTGAGTTGTAAATATTTTTTTGTTGAACAAGTGGTGATTTTAAAGTGTTTATTCAAAACAGGTTTCAAACGGTTTTATTATTTTAAATGTTCGCGTCCCTAGTTCGGTTTTACTGGAATTGGGGCGTGACAGATTCCATCTTCATCCATTGGTTCCTTAGAGAGTGATGTACGGCCAGCTAAGGAACTCCATCCTATCAACACTATCATACATAACCTATCAACAAGTTCTACCTCATCCCACCACTACGTTCCAGTGTCATCTGGCATCAGAGCTAAACGCTCCAAATCAGGTTTTATCTATCCTTTTTTTTATTAATTTTGTTTTTATCTTTTGTAGCTGTTTTACTTTAAAAAAAAAGTTTTGAACAAAACTCAAATCTGTCTAGATTTATTTTTCTTAGTTTGTTGTCTCATCAATTTCGTTTTATTGCCTTTTCGACTTCCTTTGCTCTTGATTTGTTTTTTAGTGAGAGACATTAAATTTTAGGACTATGGAAGAACAAGGGGATGCAAACGTAGTTCAGATTCTTGCTGCCATTCAAACTTAACTCCAAGACCTTGGAAATCGAATGAAAAGAATGGAACAGTCACCAACGGCCCGTAGAAATCCCATTCAAAATGTGAATGCTCAAAGATTGAATCAAAATGAAGATGAACTAGATTTTGAAGATGATGCCCAACCAGATATTTATCAAAACCCAAGGCCATGGAGACATTACAACTATGATAGAGGCAGAGAAGAAGATGCTAGACATGGAAACGGAGATGTCAAGCTTAATGCCCCAACCTTCACGGGAAAGGTTAATCAAGATGCTTACCTTGATTGGGAGAGGCGTATGGAGTATATCTTTGAATATTACAATTACTCGGAACAAAGGAAAGTGTCCTTAGTTGCTGCCCAACTTCCCGAAGGTGCTTTAGCTTGGTGGGACAGAGATGTATCCAAGAGAAGGAGGCATAGGCACGGTCAGTTGCAACTTGGGAGGACATGAGATTCATCATGAGGAAGATATATGTTCCAACCTATTATTACCGAAGCCTACAACAAAATTTCAGAAAGCTCTCTCAAGGGAATAAATCAGTGTAGGAATATTTTGATGAGTTTGAGACACTTAGGAACATATTAGAATTTGAAGATTCAGAGGAGTCTCTAATGGTTCAATTTCTAGATGGTCTTCATGATATAATTGCTAGAAAGGTGGAGAGACAAGCCTACCATGACTTGGAAGAATTGTTGCACCTTGCTACTTAAGTTAAACAACACATTAAGAGGAAGACAACTTCTACTAATCGAAACAATAATTCTTGGGCATCAATACCACCAAAAGCGTTAGACAAAGGAAAGTCCGATGAGATGCACCAGAGGTTCAAAGGAAAACTACCAGAATCATCACAAGGAACGAAACCAAAGCAAGGTAAGGATTTAATTCAAAGAACTTGTGACATTACTTGTTTTAAATGTCAGGGAAAAGGACCCTATGCATGAGAATTTCCAAACCAGTGAGTGATGATCCTCAAAGCTAACGGAGAATACGAGTCTCAAGATGAGGAAGAAGAAAGAGTAGAATCCGAAGAAAATATTATCGATTATCCAGAATCTAGAGAACTACTAGTCATAAGGAGACCTCTTAGCTCACTCTTTGATCCCGAGACTATTCAACGAGAAAACATCTTTTACTCTCGATGCAACATAAACTCTAAGGTATGTAGCTTGATTATTGATGGAGGTTCATCTACTAACGTGGACAACAAGTATTTGGTTGATAAGCTAGGTCTCCAAAGGACAAAGCACCCTCGACCATACCGGCTGAAATGGCTCAATGATGCCTTCGAGCTCAAGATCTCCGGACAAGTCATTGTACCTTTCAATAAAGGAAAATATACAGATGAAGTTGTGTGTGATGTAGTTCCTATGCAAGCTGGTCACCTTCTTCTAGGACGACCATGACAGTTTGATAAAGAAACTCTACACAATGGAAGGACCAACTACTACTCTTTCACTCACAACAACAAGAAGCACACTTTGACTCCTCTTAATCCACAAGAAGTGCATGAAATGCAAATATCGATGAGCAAAGGAGCTAAGTTAGACAAAACCAACCTTTATATTACACCTTATACTATTTTAAAATCTCTTGATTCATCAAATAAGGTGCTACTAATGATCTTTAAGGAAGGTTTGTTTTCAGGTCAAGAAGAGCATGAATTATCTCCCAAGATGCTTGAACTATTGGTGAAGTTTAAAGAGGTGTTTCCCGGGGAGATACCACCAGGTTTTCCACCAATAAGAGGAATTGAGCATCAAATCGATCTTGTTCCGGGCATACCATTACCAAACAGACCAACTTATAAAGTTAATCCCAAAGAGGCTCAAGAGCTAGAAAAGCAATTTCAAGATCTCATGTTAAAAGGTTATATTCGCGAAAGCCTTAGCCCATATGCAGTACCTGTCCTTCTAGTTCCTAAGAAAGATGGAACATGGAGGATGTGTGTTGATTGTCGAGCCATCAACAATATCACTGTCAAGTATAGGCATCCAATTCCGAGGTTTGATGATATGTTAGACGAGCTAAATGGAGCTACATTATTCTCTAAGATTGATTTAAGGAGTGGCTACCATCAAGTAAGAATGAAGGAAGGAGATGAATGGAAAACAACGTTTAAGACTAAGCAAGGATTATATGAGCACATGGTCATGCCATTTGGACTCACAAACGCTCCAAGTACATTCATGAGACTCATGAATCATGTCTTAAGGGCATACATCAGTAAGTTTGTGGTAGTATATTTTGATGATATCTTGGTTTATAGTTCTAACCTTGCAGATCATTTAAACAACATCGAACAGGTTTTAGAGACACTACGAACTGAAAATCTCTATGCGGATCTTAAGAAATGCACATTTTGTACTGATCAAGTTGTGTTTTTAGGATTTGTTGTAAGCTCGCAGGGATTAAAGGTTGATGAAGAGAAAATAAAATCCATTTAAGATTGGCCTACACCAACAACCATTGGACATGTTAGAAGCTTCCATGGACTGGCCAGCTTCTATAGAAGATTTATGAAGGATTTTAGCACCATAGCTGCCCCTTTGATCGCGATTATTAAAAAGAATGTGGAGTTTAAATGGGCTCAAGCACAAGAGGAAGCATTCCAAATTCTCAAAGATAGCCTTACATATGCACCTGTTTTGGTATTACCTAATTTTGATAACACATTTGAAATTGAATGTGATGCTTAAGGTACAGGTATATGCGCTGTCCTAACTCACAGGGGAAAACCAATAGTATACTTTAGTGAGAAACGCAATGGAGCTTCCCTTAATTATCCTACCTATGACAAAGAGATTTATGATTTGTTATCCAGAGAATTGTATCAGATCGTGTTATCCAGAGAATTTGTTATTAATACATATCACGAGACCCTCAAGCATCTAAGAGGACAAACCACTCTTCAGAAAAGACATGCGAAGTGGCTTGAGTTTATAGAGACTTTTCCATATGTGATCAAGTACAAGAAAGACAAGGAAAACGTCGTAGCTGATGAATTATCAAGGAGACATGGGTAGACATTTCCATGGATTTTGTTTTAGGTCTGCCAAAGATCAACCACAAGGACTCCATTTTTGTGGTAGTGGACAAATTTTCCAAAATGGCTCATTTCATCCCATGCAACAAGACTAATGATGCTACACAAATTGCTAATCTCTTTTTCAAAGAAGTAGTGTGTTTGCATGGATTGCCAAGGACAATTGTATCAGATCGTGATACCAAATTTCTAGCCCATTTCTGAAAAATTTATAGAGAAAGTTGGGAACAAAGCTGCTCTTCTCAACTACATGTCATCCACAAACTGAGGTAGTAAATCAGACTCTTTTAATATTGTTGAGAGCCACGGTGGGTAAGAATTTTAAATAATTGGTTATCTTGTTTACCTTTTATTGAGTTTGCTTACAATCATGTCAAACACTCTGCTACTAAAATTTCTCCTTTTGAAATTGTTTATGGCTATAACCCTACTACTCCATTAGATCTTGTATCTTTGCCTCAAGGTGTTATTCCTAGTCAAGGAGAAAACAGAGCAGATTTTATCAAGAAACTTCCTCAAAAGGTTAAAGAAAATTTGGAGAAAAGGACTGAGAAATACAAGGAACAAGCTGATAAGCATCGAAAAGATATCAGCTTTGCACCGGGTGACTTGGTATGGGTACAGATTGTCACGCCCCAAATCCGGTTTTGACCGGACTCGAGACGTGAACTAAAAACGATAATAAATAACAACCAATAAAATAGACTTTAAATAAAACCTCGAAAATTGTATAAACCGAACTAACCAACGAGTCAGAATCTCAAAAGTAATAACGACAAACGGTTTAAAAACATAAATGAAAAGTACGTCTCTAATCAGGTAAACTCCCGAACCCTCAGTAGCTCCCGAGCTCTGAGACATCCTACAGCTTACTCAGTAAGGAAACCTGTAAAACAACAGTAAACACGAAGGGGGTGAGTTTTCACTCAGTAGAAAAAAGTAGTCAATTAAAAGAACCCCCGTTTTACAACAAAACAGTATAAGGAATTTATAAGTACAAAGCTTAACACAACGTATAACTTAAGGGCAATTAACGGAAGAAAAGATCGTTCACCAATCGAACTAACTAACGAATGAACCACAGGGAAGATATAACTCAAGCAACAAAAGAAACAACTAAAGAGACACACCAGTAACGAAAGATGGATAACCAAAACTGAATTAATACAACCAATCACAAGGTACAAATAACACGATTAACCGGCAAGACGTTATGGTAAAGAGAACAATAATAATATTCAACGCTTAAGGGGAAAACATTAATTTAAGAAGATTAAGGAAGGACGATGTAATCTTTGATAAAATTACTAAAACGAGAGTATTTAAATATCACGCCAATAACTTAAATCCCAATACTCCGATCCACGATAGGTTCTTGTGTCATGTCGGATCCCATACTCCGATCCACAAGAGTACTCGTGCCATGTCAGATTTTCCCTCGGTCCAGAGGAGGCACATGCATCGGGGCTACCGGAAACATCCCTGAAGGGAAACATATCTTCGGGATTCTCGGAAATGCCCCCAAAGGACCATATGTCATCGGGGTGAAAACAAGGTAACCTTCCCGGAATGCTCCCGCAGGACGCATACACTCGGGTGAATCACAAGCAAACGTTCCCCGCAGGTAAACCATCCAATTCCCCGCAGGGTAAACCATCCAATTCCCCGTAAGGTAAATAGTGGAACCAATCCTTCTGGAACACGAAGCATCGGGGAGGACAATAATATCACGTAGAATCGAGGTGAAACTAGTCTTTCCAGATCACGAAGCCTTGGATAAGACAGTAATGCACCAAAGATCTTCCCCGCAGGGTGAACAATACCCTGGCTATGATACTACCCCACACTGGTATTCCCCTCGGTGTAGCTACCGTACCGGATCACAAGTCATCGGCTTAGGTACTACCCCACACCGGTATTCCCCTCGGTGTAGGTACCTTACACGCACTACCCCACACCGCAGTGTGGGTGCCATACCGGAATACAATCCCACTTGAAAGACAACACACAAGAGAATCACATACCAAACAATCATGGAACAACCAAAGCTTAGCAAATCACAATTCTATTCCAACAAGCCACAAGAATCCATATAACTTTACACTTACCGATATACTTACCAATCGCGATCCATCGGTCTATCACTCACCCGATCATCTCATTTACCAAAATCAATTACACTCAAACATTCATGCAGTCATTCATCCAAGCATCCAATCAAACGATTATTCAAGCATTTATAATTCAATCAATCAAACCAACATCCATTCAATCAACCATTTAAGCATTCACCAGCTAACGTTGCAATTTATCTAGTTTAATTATACTCTTATCTTATCGTAAAGACTAAGCAAATAAGGCATATGAGGCAATCACAAACAATCCTAAGGCTCATCACAGCCATCTACCAGCACGGCAATTCCCAAATATTGAAAGCGAGTTAAACTAGTGAATCGCATCCTATATGCATACTAAGACTCGTCCGGTTGTTGTCATGATCGAAATATGGTTATTCTAGTGAATCTCATCCTATATGCAATCTAGTACCTTTCCAGTTATTATCATACTACAACGTTATTTAAATTATCAGATGAGTTTAGTACTTTTCCCTACCTCAATGACGAAACAACAGCTGCGTCTCCTAGCTGCTGACGACTGGGCCAACTCCGTCTTCTCGGGCGAAATCCAAGTTCTCGGGCGAAGTACAAGTCTCGGGTAAAGTCCAAGTTCTCGGGCAAACTCTAGTCGTGCTGGTTTAACAGATAAAATACCCAGTCAATCCCGGATAGTCCAAGGTCCTCAGATTTGTTCAAAAAGCCTTTAATTAACCATTTTTAAGTCAAATAATTTAATTTAATTAATTAATTAAACTGATTTTAAAATAATTAAATATTTAAAACCGGTCTGACCCGAGTCCGACCCGGATCCGACCCAAAACCCGAACCAGACCCGGTCTGAGCCCAAACCCAGTTCCAAACCCGACTCGAACCCGAGTCCAAGTCCAATCTGACCGAACTGGGCCGAGGCCTGACCGGCTTGCCTGAGGCCCAACTAGTCTGGCCCAAGGCCCGTTTCACTGGTGGTCCAGCTCGAGCGCAAGGTCGGGGCGGAGAGGGTTTGTACAATTCCCCAGCGACGGCGGAGGTGAAGTGCTTGGAGGAGCCGTGGCGACGTTGGGAGTTGGTTCCCGTCGCAGGACCGGTGAATTTCACTAGTGGCCCTCGCCCAGTGATGAAACTCGCCCTCACGGAGCCATAACTCGAGCTCGGCCATGTCTGAGTCGAGTTCTCCAGCGCGGGTTGAGACGCCGTGAGGGATTCTGTCCGACGAAACCTCGCATACGTGCGATTCACAGGCAGTGGAGACAAGGCCGGTGAGTGGCTCATCGGTGCTGAAAGCCTGACACCACGCGATGCGATTTTGGGCTCGGTGAAGAAGAAACGAGATGCGAGGTTCTCGGTGCAGCTCGCTCGCCGGCGTCGATCGATTCACACGGAGACGGGGCTGGAGAGAACGACGTCAACGAGGATGGAAGGAGATAGAGTGCGAGAGTAAGAGGGAGGTTGGGAGATCTGAGATGGGGAGAGAAACGAGATCGAGAGAGAGAAGGAGGGAGGCGCCATTCTTGGGGTTCGTGCTCGACACGCTGAAGGAGAAAAGAGAAATAGGGTTTAGTGGAGGCTTGGGCTCGCGTGGGGTTTGGGTCGGGCTGAGGCGTGGGTTGGGTCGGCTCATCTCAGCGAGCTGGGCTCAGGTGCCTGACCGGCCCAGTCCGGTCCACTTCCCTCCTTTTCCTTTGTTTTCTTTTTCTTCTCTTTTTTTGAATTTCTTTTTAACAAGCACTCGTTCCAATTTCTCAACCCAATTTCCAGCCCCGACGCTCCAAGTCGATAAAATTAATAATTTTAATTCTTTTTAATTTAGACGGTCTTTACAGTCTAACCCCAATAAAAGAATTTCGTCCCCGAAATTTAAAATGAACGTGCTCCACTCGACCCTAACTCAGGGCACGTCCGATTAAAACTCACAAGCGAGGCATCCGCGGTGTACTTCCGTAGTTGGGAACGTGGGAGACGCAAGGCAACGGCTCTAGTTCTGCCTAAAAACTCAAAATGTCTGATAAGCTGCGGGGCCAACTTGTCTCCGTCGCGGTCGAACCGCTAAAGGTCCTTCTTAGGCTCACTCTCAGAAATACTCGATCAGCGACTGTAAACTTCAGAGGCCTGCGCCTTCTAACTGTATAATTCTTCTGTCGGCTCTGCACGGTCTTTAACTGTTCCCGGCAAAAAATTAGCTTTTTCTTAAACGCTCTTCACTTGATTACGCTGGTTACTCAAACACCAAACTTGACGGTAAAGAACAGCCTTACTCAACAGTTCGCCGTTTCAACAAGCAACAAAACAGCCAAAGCTAAAAGGGTCACTAAGCACAAACAACAAGTCGAAAAACCATCAACCACTAAGGAAAACCAGGTAGCGGTCTAGATATCCTATATCGGAATCCTGCATTGGTATAGATATCGAACCGTCACAGACAACCTCGGTCTAGATACCCTATACCTTAATTCCCATCGGTCATAGATATCGCATCGGAACACACAACATCGGTCTAGATACCCTATACCGGAATCCCCCGTCGGTCATAGGTATCATACTGAAACACTTCGTAAGTCGAACAAGGTCAGAACCATACGCAGACGTAACTTCTCAGTTTCTCTTTAGTAGCCGTCACCGGGATAGTTCTCATTGGAACGCAAACAAGGTCATGTCACGACCCAACACAAACAAACATACAAAAAAAAAGACACAAGCGCCTTAATCAAGACAAAGGATCTCAAAACCAGTGCACGGTTCAGTAAAACCATGTACTCTACCGATATCTAATCGGATGACCGACGTATAACAACAAGGAACGATGAAACCTCTCATCGGCACTTAGTCGAAAGTAGGCGTCCTTCGAGACACCCAAAACCAAACGTTACGATAATCACACTCGACAATGGAACACAATCCAACATTGATCAACAAAGGTCATCCCAACCGGTGGTATTCCTTATACCGATGACACTCGCTCACAAGCTATCGATCAAACCAACTTATAAGTAAGTTCACCCAAGTCACCACTTAAGGAGTAATCAACACTCACTGAAATCTCTAGGATTTGAACCGTTCAGAAAACTAGCGCGGTTTCTTCAATCGTTTCTCGAGCAACTCAGAACCAAAAACGGTTAACTCTTAACTTTCCCTATGCCCTGCATGGCACAAGATCTGACCTACCAAACGATGCTTCGCTCGGTGCCATCTTGTTACTGGCCTGGAAGCTTGTGGTAGTCGCACTCGGCTATCTGTTTCCGGATTTCAACGTGAGGCGCTCTCACTTCTATGGCGTAACTTAGTGGTTATGCTAGTCTTCGCGGGACGTTGGCGTTTGTCCTTCCCTTGTCGACAAAGATACGTCTTGGTACTCGGTTCGCGTTCTCCGTATTCTGCTCCGTTGGGAATGTCGCTTGATGTCGCTGTATCTCTCAATGTTGCTTAGCTGTGCTGTGCGGCGCGAATGTGACGACTCTCGAACACGTCTTCTTGCTATTGCGCGGCACGAACTCTCTCCTTGATCCGCTATATGCTCCGATCTTTGGTGTCGTCGTTGTTGACCGTCTTCTTCTGGGACTTGTCGCGTCGGTACTGAGTATCAATTCTTCATCTTGATGCGATCCAGCTTCCGGTGTTCTTCATGCCTCCTTAGCTCTTCGCTCCTCTCCTTCTTGAAGTGTGCTGCATTCTTCACGGCGATGTGCTTGGGCAGGTCCTTCGTCTTTCTGGCTCTTCGGTCTGACGTTCGGCGTGGTCAACTCTACTGGCGCGAATCTGCATGGTTCAAGGATGTCGGCGTCGTCTCTGGTCTCAGGTTAATCCCGATGTCGACTTCGTGAACTAGTAGCAATCTGATCGGCTCCTCTGAGAAGAACTTAAGGAATACACTATAATCTAATCTCACACGTACGACACACCCTCGTCCAACTCTTCGCTTGTTACCGGGGTGTCAAGACAAAAGGACCGTCTCAAAGGTTCGAATCTTACGACCTGAAGTTTCCAGCGGGGGTAGAAGAAGCTAGAGATTACGACTCCAGTGGGTTATGGACCCCCCCCCCCCCACGCTTCTGCTGCGTCAATCTGATCTCATTGTCACTCTGATCTCATCGTCACTCGGTCATTTCCGATGACCGGTTGGACCGTTACAGGTCAAGGCTGCAGCCTTTGGCTGCTCGGGCATTCGCTGCTGATAGCACTCGATGAACGCCTGAAGTTTCACCAATCGGTTCTTAAAACTCGATTCGTTAACTCGAAGGAAGAAAAGAACTTCCAATACGACAAGGTCAGTTACTCCACCTTCAACCTCATACCGACACTAGTCGGTACTACCACTCCTCTAGTCGGTGTGTTAAGGTACGGGTGGGCTTTACAGTTTCAAATTCGTTCCAACATAACGTAACCACGAAACAATACAACCAAGTGTAAAACTCAAGTGTCAGTAAACGTGGCGATCTCAAGATCGGAATCATGTCCCTCAGCTCGGGGCCCGGCAATCGCGTACACTCAGCCCTGCTGAGTCGGAGGTCCTCCTCTCGATGGTGGTGGAAGAATAAGTTGTTGTGGGGCCCTCGGCTGCTGTCTCTGAACTAGCGCTCCTGCTGCCTATCGCGGGGCTCTCGTAGCCTGAGCCTGACGCTGGCGAAAAAGGGGTGTTTGGCCTATCTGCACCTGCTGTGGTCGCTGTACGGGTCCTCCCATAAACCGGTCAGGACACACAGCGGAGATGTGTCCCGATCTACCGCAGTGATAACATGTCCTCTCGAAACGCCTGCAACGGATCTCCTCGGTCTGCACCATCTCTGGTGCTAAGCGAGATAAGGATGTAAATCTCCCCTCATACTCAGGGACAGTCATCCCTCTCTGCCGCAGCTCCAGGAACTGCTGGAGTCTATCATCTTGAATAGATCGAGGGAAGTACTGCTCCAGGAACAGTCTGCTGAAAAAATGAAAATCTGAAATTCATCTCCAACCCTGGTCTCTTAACATAGGCTGTGGTAGCAGTAGGAACGGTCTCAGGTGCTGCAGTCTCTCTCTGGGCATGGATCTCCGCGAGAACTACGCGAATCATCTCCTCTAGAGGGGTTGCCTGGATCGGCTCGGCGACTGGAGGAGCTCCGGGTGGTAATCCTAACGGTCCATCCTCAAAACTCTGGTGCTCTGCAGAAGTAGCACCCTGGGCACTCGCTACCCTTGCCTGCTCAATAACAGGTGTCTGTCTCTGGCCCCCAGCTGGGTGGCATCTTGGTGTCTCTCGGAACGCAAACGCGAGACATGTCGTATACCCGTTGCACGGATAACGCACATGTTCAGTTTCTCAAAACTCGAATAAAGCAGTTCGCTATAAGTAAAAACGTTCGCACGCGTTTCACAAGGGTCATACTCAGACCACAGTTAAACTTATTCTTAGTATAGTCATATATAAAACTTTATAAAGCAGAGAAGCCCGCACACTTGTGCGTCTCACGGAAATAAAAACACGCAATTCAATCAACTCCACAGGAGACACAGCTTCAAACAAGTCACACAACATACCGGACCGACATAAACTTCGGTCGGGTACCTTCCCATAGCATGGGGTTCGAGATCATAACACAAACAAGTTCACGAATTATAATCTTAATTCCCATTTCATAAGTTCTCAACACCTTAACTTTTCTATCATAACAATCATGTCGATCTCGAGTCGTTACAACCCGATTCAGGCGTCCCCGAATCTCGTTGTAACCACTTGACATCCCCCTATCACGTTCGACTACAGTGGCGCCCCTGAGTGAACCCATGATAGTGCAAACACTTCAGTTTTACAGAAATTTCGACATGACCCGTTCATATATTCCATTAACCATCCGCTCAAGCGGGACATTAATAACCAATTTCACACAGCATTCAGTACAGAAGGTAAATCACAACCAGCAAAAGCACACATCGTTGTAAAGTATCGCGAGTACCACTCGGGTCTCCACCCATAACACCCAAATCATACATACAAGTAAAGCAATAGCGACCACGCAATAATTCATTAGCAATACACACGTAACTAGGCTCCCTTAATGCGCCGGACCTCACGGCTATAGCACAATTTACCGACACACGGTCGGAGGGAAGGCGCACCCTACCACGGTTCATAGCTCGTTTTACCGACACTCAGTCGGAAGGTAGGTACACCTTATCACTAGCAACAACACGTTCTACCGACTCCTAGTCGGAAGGTAGGCACACCTTATCACAGAATCTGAGCACGTTTTACCGACTTCTAGTCGGATGGTAGGCACACCTCAACACTGACAATAGCACGTTTTACCGACTCCTAGTCGGATGGTAGGCACACCTTATCACAGAATCACAGCACGTTTTACCGACTTCTAGTCGGAAGGTAGGTACACCTTAACAAAGGATCACCCATAAGAGAGAAACATACAAAACATTCATAGTACAATCATAGCTGTAAGAACCGCTCCCGGTCAACGTCGGACAAATCAGCGGCAAAACAGAAAAATTTAAATTTTTTGGACATACACCTAAATGAACCTAGAATTGACCCCGAGGGTCATATCGGACTTAAGTTGACCCTGATATCGACCAAAGTGAGTTCTGGGTGACTCAGGGCAACTTCTGACCAATTCGGGAAAAGTTGACTTTTTGTAGTAAAAGTCAACCGAGCGACGTTTTGGTCCGTTCGAGGCCCGATTTGGATCCAAAAAGATTAGCCGTCGTTACAGCGGTCTTAGTAGGGCCGTTTCCTTGTAGCACGTGAAATTTCGTAACTTTTTGGAAAATGGGCCTGTTCGGGGCCCGAGACGGCCGAATTTCGCGAATCTGATTGAAAAATATCTACAAACATATTCTTTAAAAGGTGGGACCCACTTGCCACTTGTCACACAAGTGGTGGTAGTTGTTAGTTTTTGAACAAAACAAAAGGAAAAGAAGAGGAGGGTTTGGCCATAACCAAAAAAAAGAGAAGAAGGAGAGAGAAAGAGGAGAGAAGAAGGAGAAAAGGGAAAAGAAAAGAAAAAAGGATAAAAGGTTAAGATTTGGGGTTTTCCCGACAATCCGACCAACGGATCGTCTCAACGGTTGCATATCCGAGCTCCCCTCGTAATTCCCTATGGTGAGAGCCCATTTGTTTCTTGTTTTGGTATGTTTGAAAATTTGGGTTTGCGTTTAAACGAGTTAAAAATGGTTGAGTTGAGGTGTAGGGTTCGTTGGGGATGTTTTGGGGAAAAAATGACCGGATTCCGGTGACCGGAGGCTCATGGGAGCTCAGGCCACCGTGGGTGGTGGCTGGCCGGAGCTGGGACCGGCCACCACAGTGGTGAACCGGTCCAGCCACCCACGGGTAATGGTGGCCGGGTGGGGTCCACGTGTTCGGGCCTCGGGTTTTTCGTGTTCGGGTGGTTTTGGACGATCCCCAAGTCGATAATTCACACCCGGAACGAATTATGGAATTAAATTGTGAAAATTGGAAATGGCGGGTTTAGAAACTTTAAACGCGAATTAAATCGCTCGGAAGTCGTAAATTGATTCCGTCGATTGCATTGGAACCCTTGAATTATTTTAGGATCGTAGAAACGAAAACGAGAATTTTCGGAGCCCCGGAAGGGCGTTTTCCGATCTCGGGTAGATTCGCCGAGTCGGGCGAATCGGGCCTTTCCCGGGCCCATTGTTGACAATGTCGAGTAATTGGGAAGTTTGGGAGTGATCGGCATTACCGGGGTTGCTTTTGGGCGTCAAATTCATTAAAATTCAGCTTTCCCTGCGAACTTAAAAAGTGTTTTAATTTGTGATCTTGTTAGATCCTCTCGCCGACCGCGGAAAGGGGAAGCTAGGCGAGTGATCGCGAGCGTGCCGGAGCTTGAGCGTGGACTGTTGGGAAAGCGTTACGAGGTAGGGAAAAGTAGCCGGATCTCGGCCTTGTCTAGGGAAAGTTAACAGTAGAAATGCATGTGACACTGTCGATGTCGTAGGTTAAGTAAATTTAGCGAACATTAGAAATGCATGTGACACTTGGCGGTGTCATAGGTTACGTAAATTTAGCAAACATTAGAAATGCATGTGACACTTGGTGGTGTCGTAGGATAAGTAAATTTATCGAACAATAGAATTGCATGTGGCATTTGGTTGTGCCCGTAGGTTGAGTGAATTGATTGTGTTTGTGGGTGGCCATGTGTGCCTGTGGGGGGTTGAACCCGTATTGGTTGACTGACTTGTCGAGTGGTAGTTAGTCAGGTTGGTATATTCTGTTTTCCTATTATTTGCGGAATATTGTGTGTTATTTGGTTGTGATTGTGATTGTTCTGGTGATACTTGTTGAGCTGTGCCCGTGAGGTGTGTCGTACCTTCCAATGCGCGGTCGGTAAAGTGCTGAGGGTTGTGGTTCCCTTCAGGTGCGTCGTACCTTCCGGCGCATGATTGGTAAAGTGCTGAGGCTTAAGCTGTGCCCGAGGGGTGTGTTGTACCTTCCAATGCGTTGTCGGTAAAGTGCTGAGGGCTGTGGTTCCCGTCAGGTGCGTCGTACCTTCCGGCGCGTGAATGGTAAAGTGTTGAGGCTGGATTTATGCCCGAGGGGTGTGTCGTACCCTCCGATGCGCGGTCGGTAAAGTACTGAGGGCTGTGGTTCCCGTCAGGTGCGTCGTACCTTCCGTCGCGTGATCGGTAAAGTGTTGAGGCTTGTGGTTGTGGTTTGCGTGACTTTGATCACTTTTTGTTGTGTTCTTTGAGGTCGTCTTTACTGTGTCGGGTCTACATTTACGGGCACGGGTGTTTAGATTGGTTGGGGAAAGTAACAGTTTTCGTGTGACAGTCGGGTTATTTGAGTTGGGATTGTAGTCCCCGATGTTTTGTTTGTTGTCGGTGTTCCCGGCATTTCTGCTGGTATGCCGTAGTCAGTCTGGTATCCGTGGTGGTGAGAAAAACGCTCACCCCTTGCTGCTTTTCCTACAGGTACTGGTCGCGAGGCGGACTAGGGGAACTCTCGAAGCTTGAAGAGCTGGGAGCGGGAGTCCGGGTTTTTGGGAGTTTAGCGACGTACGTTTTGGTTTTTGTCCGCTTGTTTTGGACGTATTTTCAGTTGTAAAAATATTGTTTTTGATTAACTTAAGTGGTGATTTCAAGCGGTTTATTAAAATGTTGAATTTTTTTTTACTGTTTCACTATTCGCGTTCCAGGTCCGGTTACACTGAATTCGGGGCGTGACAGTTTGGTATCAAAGCTCGAGGTTTCACACCTCGTACTGTACGTCAATTAGGTGGGGAGAGTTGAGTCATTAAAAGTCCCGTCGTGCGTTGGTTGCGCAAGTCGGAAACCGTGTGTAGACCCGTAGTGACATGAGTCCTGTTTGTTGTTGTGTGTATGTGCAGTATTGCTGATACTGGCATAATGATTGTGTGTTGCTGCGTGAAACGTTTTTAAGCTGTCGCGACTCGACTTAGGGCCGCCCCTGTAGTCGAACGTGACGGTGCTGACATCAAGTGGGTACAATGTAGTTCGGGGACGCCTGGACCGGGTTGTAACTACGTGATGTCAAAAAATGAGATTTTATGATGAAAAGTAGAAAATTTTAAAAATTGGTTGGCCCTGTGGGTGTGCGTTTTGAAATTTGTTGGCCTTGTGGGCTTGTGATTGAGGTTGGGTGACTTGAAATTATCTGTGAATTGTTGTGCAGTTGTGTGTTGATCCTTTATGATCTTGCGTGCTTTGTGTACGTTGATATGGTTGATATTGCGTGATTTGGTTCACGATTGTGTGGGTTATTTGAGGTCTCACGGGTGTGTTCTGGTACTTTAGGTATTGATAGCGTGAGCAGGGTGACGTTTTGGTATCGGGTTTTGAGGTAGACGTAGGCTGTGTGAATGCTAGTATATTGAGCATGTCGTCGTTGTATAAGTTCGCAAACTAAGCAATTGCGCGTCTCCTTGCAGAAGATACCTACTACATGGCACCACGTCCCAGGAAAGGACGATCAGCTGGGGCACCGGGACGGACGCCCACCGTCGAACCCGTTGAGTCCACGGGAGCCCGGGGTATTCCCATTGGGGAAGACAGGAGGAACGACGCAGAACCATTTCGGGTCCCACCCAGCGTCCCGCCGGTCGCAGACCATTCCACTACGGCCGCTCTAGGTGAGCTGACCCAGACGGTGCAGAACTTAATGGCGATCATCGCCCGTAGGGAGTCTGCGTCGCCGGCTTCGGAGACAGTATCTGCTGCTGCTGCAGCCAATCCAGCGAGGCCTGTTCAGGCCGAAGGCCATACGACCCGGATACTGCTGGATTTCTTGAAGCTGGGCATACCTACGTTCGTTGGGGAACCGAACCCCGACATAGCCGAGAGATGGCTGGAGCAGGTCACTCGGGACCTGGACACGTCAGGCATAGAGGACGGTCAGACCAGGGTGTCCTTTGCAGCTCATCAGCTGAGGGACAGTGCCTACCACTGGTGGGGGCGCGTACGGGACAGAGTCGGGGACGACTACAGTACCTTCGAGACGGTCTTCCTAGAGCAGTATTTCCCCGAGTCGGCCAGGGCGGATCGACATCAGCAGTTCCTGGAACTGCAACATGACGGGACATCAGTGGTAGAGTATGAGGCCAGATTCACGGCCCTGACCCGATTTGCACCAGAAATGGTGATGACCGAGATTAACCGGTGCCAGCGGTTCGAGACGGGGCTGAGGCCGACGATTCGGGATCGAGTCCTCGCCCTGAGGATTCGGGTGTATACAGAGCTAGTGGACACGTCAGTGGTAGTGGAGCGGGGTCTCTGAGAGGCAGCGAGGGTCCGTGAGGTTCAGAAGCGGCCGACCAGTGTTGCGGCACCGTCCGGGTCCCGAGATCCGAGGAGGCAGAGGACCGCGGGGTTCTTTCGGCCACAGGCTCAGCCGGGCGGGCTGAGGCGGATGGGGTCAGTGGCATCGGTAGGGCCAGTTGCCTCAGAGAGGGGGCCGATATGTTTTATCTGCGGGCAGTCGGGCCATCTGCGACGGAAGTGTCCGACCGGCGGAAGGCCCACGGCGCTACCAGTGATCACCCAGACAGGCCAGGGCAGGGGCCGAGGGCCGACGATTTCAGGTGTTACCGGTGCGGCCGGGTTGGGCACGTAGCTGCAAGGTGCCCTGATGAGGTTGGGGAAACGTCAGCGCAGCGACCGCAACAGTCACATACAGTGCAGCCACCTAGGGGTCGCCAGCGTCAGAGTCAGCCGTCGAGGTTCTCGCAGCCGTCCACGAGCGCGCCAGTTCCGAGACAACAACAGAGGTCCGTACGTAGCAGGCTTCACAGGGTATAGTGTACGCAGTTACCGACCCCCGACCCACAGGATCCGCTACCTATCATGAGACTATTCAGGGTACGTGCTTATTGTATCACTTGTGGGCGTTATTTTTATTTGATATCGGGGCGTCGCACTCGTTTATTTCGTCGAGTTGTGCTGAGAGGTTGGGGATGAGTTTAGAGCCGTTGAGTCCACCCCTGTGTCTGGACACGCCAGTTGGGGGTGATGTGATGTTGACTAGGGTATGTCGTGCCTGCGAAGTTAGAGTCGCAGACTGTCCTTACCCTAGTGACCTTCTCGTGCTGGGAATGACGACCTTTGACGTAATATTGGGAATGGATTGGCTGGCGAAGTACCGAGCCAATATCGACTGCTATAGGCGACGAGTGACAATGTCAGCAGTTAACACGAAGGTTTCATGTATTATGGGCAGTAAGAGCGGGGTTCTCCTGTCGGCTTTGTCCGTAGTGGAGGAAGTATCTTCCGTACAGAGTCGAGAGTTACCGCGAGTGGCGTGCGAGTTCCCCGAGGTCTTTCCTGAGTAGTTGAGCGGGTTGCCACTAGTTCGTGAGGTGGAGTTCGGGATTGACCTGATGTCGGGAACGGCAGCGATATCGATGGCGCCTTACAGGTTCGCACCGACAGAGTTTACCGAGCTGAAGCGTCAGCTCGAGGAGCTTCGGGAGAAGGGGTTTATCGGTCCGAGCACATCGCCGTGGGGAGCACCAGCACTCTTCTTGAAGAAGAAAAGTTGAGAGCTTCAGATGTGTATAGACTACCGGAAGCTGAACCAGGTTACGGTGAAGAACCGATACCCGATGCCGAGGATTGACGACTTGTTCGACCAGTTGAAAGGGTCTACATGCTTCTCGAAGATCGATCTGCGATCCGGGTATTACCAGTTGCGAGTTCGGGAGGAGGACGTTGCAAAGACTACATTCCTGACACGCTATGGGCATTACGAGTTCTTGGTGATGCCATTTGGACTAACGAACGCACCTACAACGTTCATGGATCTGATGAACAGTATATTCCGGCCGTTCTTAGATCAATTTGTAGTGGTGTTTGTAGACGACATCTTGATCTACTCGCAGAACGAGGCGGCACATGAGGAGCATCTGAGGGCTGTTCTGACCCTACTGCGCACACATCAGCTATACGCCAACCTGGAGAAGTGCTAGTTTTGGCTCGCTGAGGTGAAATTCCTCGGTCACATTGTATCCCGTGACGGTATACTGGTCGATCCGGCGAAGATCGACGCGGTTTCGAAGTGGGCGCGGCCCACGAGCGTCTTCGAGATCCGCAGCTTCTTGGGGTTGGCAGGATATTATCGGCGGTTCGTCCAGGACTTTGCGCGGCTAGCCGCACCTATGACTCTTTTGACGCGCAAGGGAGTCGGTTTTGTGTGGACAGAGGATTGTGAACGTGCGTTCACGGAGCTCAAGGCTCGTCTGACTACCGCTCCAGTATTGATAGTGCCAGAGCGAGGGGTTGGGTATGAGGTCTACTGTGACGCGTCCGGGGAAGGACTGGGCTGTGTACTGATGCAGTTGGGTAGAGTTGTTGCTTATGGCTCCAGGCAGTTGAAGACACACGAGCGCAACTATCCTACCCATGACTTGGAATTAGTAGCAGTCGTGTTCGCGCTGAAGGGCTGGCGGTATTATCTGTATGGCGAGCGATTTCAGGTGTTCTCGGGTCCCAAGAGCCTCAAGTACATATTTTCCCAACGAGACTTGAACATGCGCCAACGGCGATGGGTGGAGCTACTTGAGGAGTACGACTTTGAGCTACTCTACCATTCGGGTAAGGCGAATGTGGTTGCCGACGCCCTGAGTAGGAAGTCGGTTCCGAGCCTTGCTAGCATATCAGTCCGAGAGTGGGACATGATGGGGGAACTGGGCACGTTCGGGCTTGAACTAGAGGAGGTTACTGGTGGCGTGTCCATGTGCTCATTGGTGGCTCAACCCTCACTACTTTCCCGAGTGATGGAGGCGCAGTCGGAGGACGTCGAGACGTCAGAGATCCGAGAGAGGGTCGTCAGCGGTGTCGATGCGGAAGGCTGGGAACTCAGTGCTGATTGGGGGTTACGATATCGAGGAGGGTTATTCGTGCCGCGCAACTGTAGAGACGACGTGTTGCGAGAGTCACATCATTCGCGCCTTACAACGCACCCGGGTGGCACCAAGATGTACCGCGACATCAGGCAGCACTTCTGGTGGAGCGGGATGTGTAGAGCGGTCGCGGAGTTTGTAGCGAGATGTCTCACCTGTCAACAGGTGAAAGCCGAATATCAGCGTCCCGCCGGATTATTGCAGCCACTGCCGATTGCCCAATGGAAGTGGGAGCACGTCACGATGGACTTCGTGAGTGGGTTTCCAAAATCGCCAAGGGGACACGATGCGGTATGGGTGGTAGTCGACCGTTTGACCAAGTCGACCCATTTCCTGGCCATGAGGATGACTGATCCGGTCGACAAGTTGAGCCGCCTGTACATTCGGGAGATAGTGCGTCTCCATGGAGTCCCTGTGTCGATTGTGTCTGACAGGGATCCTCGTTTCACGTCCAGATTTTGGCCGAGTCTGCAGACCGCGTTGGGGACTGAGGTTCTGCTCAGTACAACACAACTTCCCCAGACAGACGGCCAGTCTGAGCGCACGATTCACATTTTAGAGGACATGCTGCGGGCATGTGTGCTAGACTTTAGGGGGTTGTGGGAAACCCACCTACCGTTAGTCGAGTTCAACTACAACAACAGCTTCCAGGCCAGTATTGGGATGGCACCGTTTGAAGCGTTGTATGGTAGGCCGTGCCGATCGCCAGTATGCTGGGCAGAGGTGGGGGACATGAGTCTACTAGGGCCAGAGCTCGTCCGAGAGACGACAGAGAAGGTCGCGCTGATACACGAGTGGTTGAAGACCGCACAGAGTCGGCAGAAGAGCTATGCTGACAGACGGCGCCGACCACTTGAATTCGTCGTCGCTGACCACGTGTTTCTAAAGGTGAGCCCAAGGAAGGGACTGGTACGGTTCAGCCGCAGCGGAGGCAAGTTAGCCCCGCGGTACATCGGCCCTTTCAAGATCTTGAGCAGAGTGGGAGCAGTGGCATATCGTCTATCATTACCACCGCAACTTGGGAGTGTTCATAACGTCTTCCACGTGTCCAGTTGCGGAAGTACAATGTGGACCCCTCCCACGTCATTGAGTGGGCAGATATCGAGGTGGCTGACGATGTCTCTTATGAGGACCACCCGGTTCGAATCATGGACACACGAGAGCAGGTCCTGCGTGGCAAGGTTATCCGCCTAGTACGGGTGCAGTGGCGACACCACGGGGCCGAGTCGACTTGGGAGCGCGAGGACGAGGTTCGCGCGAAGTACCCCTACCTGTTCGACTCTGGAGGTACATTTGTTTTACATTTCGCGGACGAAATTCCTTTAAGGGGGTAGATTGGAAGAACCGCTCCCGGTCAACCCCAGTCAAATCGGCGGAAAAACAGAAAAATTTTAAAAATTTGGACATACACCTAAATGAACCTAGAATTGACCCCTAGGGTCATATCGGACTGAAGTTGACCCCGATATTGACCAAAGTGAGTTCTGGGTGACTCAGGGCAACTTTTGACCAATTCGGGAAAAGTTGACTTTTTGTAGTAAAAGTCAACCGAGCGACGTTTTGGTCCGTTCGAGGCCCGATTTGGATCCAAAAAGATTAGCCGCCCTTACAGCGGTCTTAGTTGGGCCGTTTCCTTGTAGCACGTGAAATTTCGTAATTTCTTGGAAAATGGGCCCGTTCGGGGCCCGAGATGGCAACCCGCTCAACTCCTCAGGGAAGACCTCGGGGAACTCGCACGCCACTCGCGGTAACTCTCGACTCTGCACGGCCGATACTTCCTTTACTGCGGACAAGCCGACAGGAGAACTCCGCTCCTACTGTCCAGAATACACGAACCTTTCGTGTTGCCTGTTGACACCGTCACTCGTCGCCAGTAACAGTCGATATTGGCTCGGCACTTCGCCGGCCCATCCATTATCAGGATTACGTCAAAGGCTGTCATTTCGTAAGTATCCTTCCCACGGATACACGCACAAGCTAAGTCGCTGCCGAACCTCACGGAACCTCGCGGTCTCTCTAAGACCTCGTTCCTCTACCGTCGTCGTGCCTACCAACTCGGAACCTACCCGAATTCTCGGGGTGAGGACTCGATCCAGCATCAGGGCTCTTGAGTCCTCTCTCGAACTTCCTATATTCTCTAACTCCGCAGGCACGAGAGACCCTAGTCAACACCACATCACCCCCAACCGGCATATCCAGACGCAGGGGTGGACTCAACGGCTCTAAACTCAGCCCTAACATCTCAGCACAACTCGACGAAGCAAACGAGTGTGACACCCTGGTATCCAATAAAAAAGACACCCAAATCAGAGACCGAACAACCACTCCATTAGTCACACCGATAAGGTATAGCACAACCCTCACACGATCCTCTATGCATTTACCTATAACTTTCCGCCACCAAACAAACCAGTATTCGCTACTCGTCCCCTGCGGGAAAAGTAGTAAAGGGGATGAGCATTCTGCTCACCTCCACGAACACCCGTTCGATTATGGCATACTAGTAAAGCACTAACGACTTACCAATCCAACCATGGCAAACCACTACCTCAAAACCTGAAACCAAAACATCACACTGCTCAAGCTATAAATACCTCAATACTCTCTCACGTAAGGGAAACCTCGAAACGGGGATCATGTTCTCAATTCAGCAAATCACTATTGCTCTCAACCTCAATACCCCAATTACCCGATCACGTAGGGAAACCTCAAACGGGGATCACATTCTCAATTAAGCCAACACTGTTGCTCACAACATCAATACCCCAATTACCCGATCACATAAGGGAAACCTCAAAACGGGGATCACGTTCTCAACTAAGCAAACCACTATTTCTCACAACCTCGATACCCTAGTTACTCGATCATGTAAGGAACCTCAAATAACCCATTGACGTGAAGGAAACCTCAAACCACCCGTTCACGCGAGGAAAACCTCGAATAACCCACTCACGTGAAGGAAACCTCGAACCACCTGTTCACGTAAGGGAAACCTCGAACACCCGTTCACATAGGGGAAACCTAGTTCGTATGGCGCCGCAGCGTACCAACCCTAACCCCTCTCCGTGGTGAGACTCTCACACTGAGGCGCTGTATCACTATCGCAGGTTATTGATGAGTCTCGAACCCAAGACCTCACCCTTTAACACCGAACTTACGACCTCTACCACCAACACAACCGTGAACACCGCCACGCAAAACCAACACTCAAACTACACAATCAAGACGGTGGAACAAGACAGGAATCACGAACCCTAAAAATAGCCTTAAGCGACACACACGCTCGACCACCAATTTAACAAACACACGTACAACGACTCACAGACAAATTCAAGTCACCCAACCTCAAACACAAGCCGACAAGGCCAACCAAAATCAAAAACACGCCCACCGGGCCAAAAAACTTCAAAACACGCCCATCGGGCCAACCAATTTCAAAGCACGCCCACTGGGCCAACAAATTCAAAAACACGCCCACAGGGCCAACCAAAATCAAGGCACGCCCACTGGGCCAACAACTTAAAAAACACGCCCACATGGCCAACCAATTTTAAAACACTTCCTCCAAAGGAATCGGGAACTTCTGGTCGGAAACGGAGCAAAAAGAAACAAAAAGGGCCCTGAATTTCTGAGGCGCACGCTGAGCGCACGGAGTACACCCAACATGCACCATGCACGCCAGGCGCATGGCATGCAAGTAGCGTGTGAGGCGCACGCCAAGCGCACGATGGGCGCACGGCGTGCAGATTGGACAGAGAGCACCTCAAATGGCCACTTTTGGTCGACGCACTCCGTGTGGCCTGCGTGCATGGTGCACGCCCAGTGCACGGCGTGCGTGCGACATGCACTGGCGCGAACAATTTAAAAACCTTTCCTTTTCATTATAAAACCTCATTTCTTGACATCACGTAGTTACAACCCGGTCCAGGCGTCCCCGAACTACATTGTACCCACTTGATGTCAACACCGTCACGCTCGACTACAGGGGCGCCCCTCAGTCGAGTCGCGACAGCTTAAAAACGTTTCACGCAGCAACACACAAATAGTATGCCAGTAATAACCGTGCTGCACATACACACAACAACAACCAAGACTCAAGATACTACGGGTTTACACACGGTTTCCGACTTGCGTACCCAACGCAAGACGGGACTTTTACTGACTCGACTCTCCCACCTAATTGACGTACAGTCCGAGGTGTGAAACCTCGAGCTCTGATACCAAGCTGTCACGCCCCAAATTCAGTAGAACCGAACCCGGAATGCGAACGTTTAAGACAATAAAACATTTTCAAACCCTTAAATAAATCACTTTAAAACCACCATTTAGTTAATCATAATAATAATTTACAACTCAAAAGTACGTCCCAACAAGCGGACAAAATACAAGGCGTACGTCGCTAGACTCAAAAAGGAAACCCGGACTCCCGCTCCTAGCTCTTCAAGCTTCGAGAGCTCACATAATCCGTCCCGCGACCAGTACATGTAGGAAAAGCAGCTGGGGGTGAGCGTTCGCTCACCACCACGGATAACAGACTGACTACGGCATACTAGCAGACAATGCCGGTAACACCAACAACAAACCTAACACCGGGGACTACTATCCCCCAACTCAAGTAACCCGACTAACACACACAAACTATTACTTTCCTCAACCGACTCAACACTTGGACACATAATGTAGACCTGACACAACGATTACGACTTCCTCCAAAGACACGAAAGACAACCACGCAACACCCAAGATCACAAAGGATCGCACACCAAACAAGATCACAAAGGATCGCACTTCAGCTGCTCAGTGCCGGTTGCTAACCGGCTGGTCTCGAGCTTGCCCCACGCAACTTTACCGATCCCTGTCAGGCCAGGCGTTCGACCTGTTAGCGATATGTACCGAGCTACTTTTCCAATAGCTAGTCGGAAGGGGAGCAACCCTCCATCGCCGAAGAATGCTCAACCTGACCGATCCCTGTCAGGCCAGGCTAGCCAACGAATGCTCGACTTTTCCGATCCCTGTCAGGCAAGCCAGCCAAGCTCCACGCAATCACAATCACAAACAAAGTTCAACAACCAGCAACAACACAGGTTCAACACTCCACAAGCCCTCATGGCCACCCAAGACACCAACAGTAAAACACGGGTCAACAACCCCACGGGCACTCATGGCCACCCAAGACACCTACAGTAAAACACGGGTCAACAACCCCACGGGCACTCATAGCCACCCAAGACACCTACAGTAAAATACGGGCTCAACAACCCCAAGGGCACTCATGGCCACCCAAGACACCAATAGTAAAGACACGGGTTCAACAACCCCACAGGCACTCATGGCCACCCAAGACACACCAACAGTAAAATACGGGCTCTCATGGCCACCCAAGACACAAACTAAACAATCAACCTCCGGGAATAACCAAATGCCTCCAATAATTCTAATATCAAAATGTTCACTGCTCCTACGGCACTACTAAGTGTAACATGCATTTCTATTGTTCGATACGTTCCTGTATCATACGACACCACCTGGTGTCGCCTGCCTTTCTATTATTCAATAAACTTACTTAACCCACGACACCCAAGTGTCACATGCATTTCTGCTGTTAACTTTCCCTAGTCAGGGCCGAGATCTGGCTACTTTTCCCTACCTCGTATGTTTTCTCCAAAAGCTCATAAACAAGATCTAATAAGAACACAATTTTAAACACTTTTAAGGTTGCAGGCATAAACTGAATTTTAATAAACTTGACGCCCAAATGTAACCCCGACAATGTTGATCACTCCCAAACTTCCCAATTACTCGACATTGTCGATAATGGACCCGGAAAGGCCCGTTTCGCCCGACCCGGCGAATCTGCCCGGGTTTTGAAAACACCCTTCCGGTGCTCCGAAAATTCTCGTTTTCGTTTCTACGGTCTTAGAATAATTCAAGGGTTCCAACGCAATCGACAGAATCAATATCCGACTCCCGAGCAATTTAATTCGCGTTTAAAGTTTCCAAACCCGTCATTTACAACTTTTACAATTTAATTCCAAAATTCGTTCCGGGTGTGGATTAACTACTTGGGGAACGTCCTAAACCACCCGAACACGAAAAAACCGAGGCCCGACCAAGTGGGCCCCACACGGCCACAACGAAAGATGTTCCTTTTCGCTCCAAAACGTTCCTAACGAACCCAACACCTCGACTCATCCATAGTTAACCCATTTAAACCCAAACCCTAACTTTCAAACGTACCAAAACGAAAATCGAAAGGGTACTCACCGTAGGGAATGATGGTGGGAGCTCGATTCCTTGATCGTTGAGACGATCCACCGGTTAGATCGTCGGGAAATAGCAAAACCTTAAACCTTTCTTCTCTTTTCTCCCTTTTCTCCTTCTCTTTCCTCTCTCCACTTTCTCTCTCTAAATTTCCTCTTTTTTTTTTCTAATTGCCGAGACCATCACTGCCAATTCCATTTTGTTTGTTCAAAACTAACACCAACTTTTCTTTATTTACAAAACTAACACTAAAGTCTCATCATTTGTTTTGTTCAAATGAAACCTAACACCACCACATAATTGACATGTGGCAAGTGGGTACCACACCTTTTGGGATAATATCTTTTAGATATTTTCCAATCAGATTCGCGAAATTCGGCTGTTTCAGGCCCCGACCGGGCACTTTTTCCAAGAAATTACGAAACTTCACGGGCTACAAGGAAACGGCTCAACTAAGACCGCTGCGACGACGGCTAAGCTTTTTGGATACAAAACGGGCCTCGAACGGACCAAAACGTCGCTCGGTTGACTTTTCCAACGAAAAGTCAACATTTCCCAAATTAGACAGAAAGTTGCCCTGAGTCCCCTGGAACTCACTTTGGTCGATATCGGGGTCAACTTAAGTCCGGTATGACCCTCGGGGTCAGATTTAGGTTCATTTAATTGTCTGTCTAAAAATTTTAAATTTTCCCGTTTTTCACAGATTTGACTAGCGTTGACCGGGAGTGGTTCTTACATCGAGATCCGGCTACTTTTCCCTACCTCCTATGCTTTCTGCAAAAGCTCACAAACAAGCTCCGGCGTGATCTCGATCACTCACCTAGCTTTCCCTTTCCTCTGTTGGTGGCACGATCTAATAAGAACACAATTTTAAACACTTTTAAGCTTGCAAGCATAAACTGAATTTTAATAAACTTGACGCCCAAAAGTAACCCTGACAATGTCGATCACTCCCAAACTTCCCAATTACTCGACATTGTCGATAATGAACTCGGAAAGGCCCGATTCGCCCGGCATGGCGAATCTGCCTGGGTTTTGAAAACGCCCTTCCGGGGCTCCGAAAATTCCCGTTTTCGTTTCTACGGTCTTAGAATAATTCAAGGGTTCTTATGCACTCGACGGAATCAAATTCCGACTTCCGAGTAATTTAATTCGCGTTTAAAGTTTCTAAACCCGTCAATTACAACCTTTACAATTTAAATCCAAATTTCGATTCGGCTGTGGATTAACGCCTTAGGGAACGTCATAAACCACCCGAACACGAAAACCTGACACCCGGGCATGTGGGCCCCACCCGGCCAACCTTAGCCGTGGGTGGCTAGGGCCATTTGGGATCGGTTCACAATGGTGGTGGCCGGCCCTAGCTCCGGCCAACCACCTTACACGGTGGCCGGAGCTCCCCCCGAGCCTCCGGCCCCGGAAAATGTCCCTCCTTCGCTCCAAAATCTCTCCAACGAACCCCACACCTCAACTCAACCAAAAACTAATAGTTTTAACCCAAACCCTAACTTTCAAACTTAACAAAACGAAAATCGGTTAGATGCTCACCGTAGAGAATGTCGAGGGAAGTTCGATTCTTTGATCGTTGAGACGATCTATCGGTTTGATCGTCAGGAATAGTCACAAATCTCCAACCCTCCTTCTCTTTTTCTCCCTTTCTTCTCTCTTCTTTTCTCTCTCTAAACTCTTTTTTTTTTCTAATT
Organism: Erodium maritimum; assembly: GCA_963921825.1. NCBI lineage: Eukaryota > Viridiplantae > Streptophyta > Magnoliopsida > Geraniales > Geraniaceae > Erodium > Erodium maritimum. Next base: position 39,303,069 of record OY997593.1, on the reverse strand, counting down.
TTTGAAGCAATGGCCGAACACCCCTCCATCACTCATCTTTGTATTTTTTCAAAAATCACCTAACACCATCACTTAAATGAAAAGTGGCAAGTGGGTCCCACACCCTTTTAGAAAATATCTTCTAGATATTTTCCAATCAGATTCGCGAAATTCGGACGTTTCGGGCCCCGAACGGGCGCTTTTTCCAGGAAATTACGAAACTTCACGGGCTACGAGGAAACGGCTCAACTAAGACCGATGCGACGACGGCTAAGCTTTTTGGATCCGAAACGGACCAAAACGTCGCTCGGTTGACTTTTCCAGCAAAAAGTCAACCTTTCCCAAATTGGTCATAAAATTGCCCTGAGTCCCCCGGAACTCACTTTGGTCGATATCGGGGTCAACTTAAGTCTGGTATGACCCTTGGGGTCAAATTTAGGTTTATTTAAGTGTTTGTCTAAAAAAATTAAATTTTCCTGTTTTTCGCAGATTTGACTGGCGTTGACCGGGAGTGGTTCTTACAATCTACCCCCCTTAAAGGAACTTCGTCCGCGAAATTTAAAACAGACGTACCTCGGGAGTCGAAAAAGACTAGGTACTTCGCGCGAACCTCGTCCTCGCGCTCCCAAGTCGACTCAGCCCCGTGATGCCTCCACTGCACCCGTACTAGGCGGATAATCTTGCCACGTAGGACCTGCTCCCGTGTGTCCATGATTCGAACCGGCTTCTGCTCATAGAAGACATCGTCAGCCACCTCGATATCTGCCCACTCAATGACGTGGGAGGGGTCCGCATTGTATTGCCGCAACTGGGACATGAGGAAGACGTTAAGAACTCTCCCAAGTTGCGGTGGTAACGCCAGACGATAAGCCACTGCTCCCACTCTGCTCAAGATCTCGAACGGGCCAATGTACCGCGGGGCTAACTTGCCCCCGTTGCGTCTGAACCATACCAGTCCCTTCCTCGGGCTCACCTTCAAGAACACGTGATCATCGACTGTGAAATCAAAAGGTCGACGCCGTCTGTCGGCGTAGCTCTTCTGTCGACTCTGTACGGTCCTCAACCGCTCCCATATCAGCACGACCTTCTCGTTCGTCTCTCGGACAAGATCTGGCCCCATCAGACTCTTGTCCCCCACCTCTGCCCAACACACTGGTGATCGACACGGTCTCCCATACAACGCTTCGAACGATGCCATCGCAATTCTGGTCTGGAAGCTATTGTTGTAGGCGAACTCGACCAATGGCAGGTGGGTCTCCCATGATCCCCTGAAGTCCAGCACACATGCACGCAACATGTCTTCCAAGATCTGAATAGTGCGCTCGGACTGACCGTCTGTCTGGGGATGGTGTGCTGTACTGAGTAGAACCTCGGTGCCCAATGCACTCTACAGACTCGGCCAAAATCTAGACGTGAAACGAGGATCCCTGTCAGACACTATTGACACAGGGACCCCATGGAGACGCACTATCTCCTGAATGTACAGGCTGCTCAACTTGTCGACCGGATCAGTCATCCTCATAGCCAGGAAATGGGCCGACTTGGTCAACCGATCGACTACTACCCATACGGCGTCGTGTCCCTTCGGCGATCTCGGCAGTCCACACACGAAGTCCATCGTGATATGCTCCCACTTCCACTGGGCAATTGGTAGTGGCTGCAACAATCCGGCGGGACGCTGATGTTCGGCCTTCACCTGCTGACAGACGAGGCACCTCGATACAAATTCTGCGAACGCTCTCCGCATCCCGCTCCACCAGAAGTGCCGCCTGATGTCACAGTACATCTTGGTGCCACCTGGGTGCACTGTAAGACGCAAATGATGTGACTCTCGCAACACGTCCTCTCTATAGTTGCCCGGCACGAATAACCCTCCTCGATACCGTAACCCCCAATCTGCACTGATTTCCCAGCCTACCACCTCGTCACCGTTGACGACCCTCTCTCGGATCTCTGACGTCTCGACGTCCTCTGACTGCGCTTCCAACACTCGGGCAAGTAGTGAGGGCTGAGCCACCAGTGAGCACATGGCCACGACACCAGTAATCTCCTATAGCTCAAGCCCGAACGTTCTCAGTTCCCCCATCATGTCCCACTCTCGGACTGATATGTTAGCAAGACTCGGAACCGACTTCTTACTCAGGGCGTCGGCGACCACGTTCGCCTTACCCGGATGGTAGTGCAGCTCAAAGTCGTACTCCTCAAGTAGCATCATCCATCGCTGCTGGCGCATGTTCAGGTCTCGTTGGGAAAAGATGTACTTGAGGCTCTTATGATCCGAGAACACCTGAAACCCCTCGCCATACAGATAATACAACCAGCCCTGTAGCGCGAACACGACTGCTGCTAGCTCCAAGTCATGGGTAGGATAGTTGCGCTCGTGTTTCTTCAACTGCCTTGAGCCATAAGCGACAACTCTACCCAACAGCATCAGTACACAGCCCAGTCCTTCCCCGGACGCGTCACAATAAACCTCATACCCGATCCCTCGCTCTGGCACTACTAATACTGGAGCGGTAGTCAGGCGAGTCTTCAACTCCGTGAACGCACGTTCACAATCCTCTATCCACACAAACCCGACTCCCTTGCGCGTCAACAGAGTCATCGGCGCGGCCAGTCGCGCAAAATCCTAGACAAACCGCTGATAATAGCCTGCTAACCCTAGAAAGCTACGGATCTCGAAGACACTCGTGGGCCGTGCCCACTTCGAAACCGCGTCGATCTTCTACGGATCGACCAGTATACCGTCACGGGATACAATGTGACCGAGGAATTTCACCTCAGTGAGCCAAAACTCGCACTTCTCCAGGTTGGCATACAGCTGATGCGTGCGCAGCAGGGTCAGAACAGTTCTCAGATGTACCTCATGTGCCGCCTCGCTCTGCGAGTAGATCAAGATGTCGTCCACGAACACCACCACAAACTGATCTAAGAACGGCCGGAATATATTGTTCATCAGATCCATGAACGCTGCAGGTGCGTTTGTCAGTCCAAACGGCATCACCAAGAACTCGTAATGCCCATAGCGTGTCCGGAATGCAGTCTTTGCGACGTCCCCCTCTCGGACTCGCAACTGGTAATATCCGGATCGCAGATCGATCTTCGAGAAACAGGTCGACCCTCTCAACTGGTCGAACAATTCGTCAATCCTCGGCATCGGGTATCGGTTTTTCAACGTAACCCGGTTCAGTTTCCGGTAATTTATACACATCTGAAGCTCTCCACTCTTCTTCTTCACGAAGAGTGCTGGTGCTCCCCACGGTGATACGCTCGGACGGATAAATCCCTTCTCCTAAAGCTTCTCGAGCTGACGCTTCAGCTCGGTCAACTCTGCCGGCGCAAACCTGTAAGGCGCCATCGATATCGCTGCCGTTCCCGGCACCAGGTCAATCCCGAACTCCACCTCACGCTCTGGTGGAAACCCGCTCAACTCCTCAGGAAAGACCTCGGGAAACTCGCACACCACTCGCGGTAACTCTCGGCTCTGCACGGCTGATGCTTCCTCCACTGCGGACAACACCGGCAGGAGAACCCCGCTCTTACTACCCAGCACACACGACACCTTCGTGTTTCATGTTGTCACTGTCACTCGTCGCCTGTAGCAGTCTATATTGGCTCGGTACTTCGCCAGCCAATCCATTCCCAAGATCACGTCAAAGGTCGTCATTCCCAGCACGAGAAGGTCACCAGGGCAAGGACAGTCTACGACTCTAATTTCGCAGGCACAACAGACCCTAGTCAACAACACATCACCCCCAACTGGGGTGTCCAGGCACAGGGGTGGACTCAACAGCTCTAAACTCAGCCCCAACCTCTCAGCACAACTCAACGAAATAAACGAGTGGGACGCCCCGGTATCAAATAAGAATAACGCCCATAAATGATACAGTAAACACGTACCCTGAATGGTCTCGCGGTAGGTAATAGATCCTGGGGCCCGGGAGTCGGTAACTGCGTACACTCTTCCCTGCGACGCATGTTGCCTCTGACCCGGCGCACTGACTACTGAATACCCATATCTCTGTTGCTGTCTCAGAACTGGCGCGCTCGTGGACGACTGTGAGAACCTCGACTGCTAACTCTGACGCGGGCAACCTCTGGGCGACTGCACTGTATACGACTGCTGCGGCCGCCGCGCTGACGTTGTCACAATCGGATCAGGGCACCTTACAATAGCGTGCACAACCCGGTTGCACCGGAAACACCTAAAATCGTCGGCCCTCAGCTCCGTGCCCTGGCCTGTCCGGTTGGTCGTTGGTAGCGCCGCGGGCCCTCCTCCCATCGACACTCTCGCTGAAAGTGGCCTGGCTGCCCGCAGGTAAAGCATGTCGGCCCCCTCTCTGACGCGACTGGCCCCACTGACGCCACCGACCCCATCTGTCTCGCTCCACCCTGATGAGCTTGTGGCCGGAAGAACCCCATGGTCCTTTGTCTCCTCGGATCTCGGGACTCGGACGGCCCTGCAACAATGGTCGGCCGCTGTCGAACTTCACGGGTCCTGGCTGCATCTGGGAGACCTTGCTCCACTGTCGCTGCGGTGTCTACGAGCTCGGAGTAATCCCGCAACCTTAGAGCGAGAATCCGATCCTGAATCACCGGCCTCAGCCCCCCCTCGAACCGTCGGCAACGGTTTAGCTCTGTCGCCACCATCTCTGGTGCGAATCGGGTCAGGGCCGTGAATCTGGCCTCATATTCGGCCACTGACGCCCCATCCTGCTGCAGTTCCAGGAACTGCCACTGTCGGTCCACCCGAGCCGACTCGGGAAAATACTGCGCCAGAAAGACCGTCTGGAAGAGACCGTAGTCGTGCCCAACTCTGTCCCTCACACGCCCCCACCAGTGGTAGGCGCTGTCCCTCAGCTGATGAGCTGCAAAGGACACTCTGCTGCGACCATCCTCGATGCCTGAAGTGTCCAGGTCCCGCGTGACCTGCTCCAGCCATCTCTCGGCTAGGTCGGGGTTCGGCTCCCCGACAAATGTGGGTAAGCCCAGCTTCAGGAAGTCTAGCAGTGTCCGGGCCGTATAGCCTTCGGCCTGAACAGGCCTCGCTGGAACAGCTGCTGTCTCCGGAGCTGGTGATGTTGACTCTCTACTGGCGATGATCGCCACCAAACTCTTCACCGTCCTGGTCAGCTCGTCCAGGGCGGTCGTAGTGGGAGGGTCTGCGACCGACGGGATGCTGGGCGTGCCCGTAGATGGTCCATCTTCGCTCCTCCTGTCCTCTCCGACAAGAGTACCCTGAGCCTCCGCGTACTCAGCGGGCTCAACGGTGGGCACCCGTCCTGGTGTCCCTGCTCACCGTCCCCTCCTGCCTCGCGCGGGCGCCCATCCCCGTGTCACGGCCGATCGTCCTCGTCTGCCACGAGCCATGTGTTGGTATCCTCTACACGGATACACGCAAACGCTTAGTTTGCGAACTTATATAACGACGACATGCTCAAATACACTAGCGTTCACACGGTCTACGTCTACTCTAGCGTACTCCTTATTAAAACGTCACACTGCTCACGTCATTCATACCTCAAATACTAGAACACGTAAGAGAAACCTCAATTAGCGTACTCGTTACTAAAACGTCACACCGCTCACGCTATTAATACTTCAATTATAATAATACGTAAAGGAAAACTGAAATGACCGCACCACGACTCAAAGACCAAATCGAGTCACTCAACCTCAATCACAAGCCAACACGGCCAAACAACAACAATACCCGCCCACCGGGCCAACCAAAGTCAAAACACGCCCACAGGGCCAATCAAAATCAAAAACACGCTCACAGGCCAATCAAAATCAAAAACACGCCCACCGGGCCAATAAATTTCAAAACTTTTCCTTTTCATTGTAAAACCTCATTTCTTGACATCAGGTAGTTACAACTCGGTCCAGGCGTCCCCGAACTACATTGTACCCACTTGATATCAACGCCGTCATGCTCGACTACAGGGGCGCCCCTGAGTCGAGTCGCGACAGTCTAAAAATGTTTCACGCAGCACACACAAACAGTATGCCAGTAATAACTGTACTGCACATACACACAGACACAACCAGGACTCAAAACACTACGGGTCTACACACGGTTTCCGACTTGCGTACCCAACGCACGACGGGACCTTACTGATTCGACTCTCCCCACCTAATTGGTGTACAGTCCGAGGTGTGAAACTTCGAGCTCTGATACCAAGCTGTCACGCCCCAAATTCAGTAAAACCGAACCCAGAACCGAACGTTTAAGACAACAAAACATTTTCTAACCTTTTAAATGAATCACTTTAAAACCACCATTTAGTTGATCAAAATAAATTATTTACAACTCAAAAGTACGTCCCAACAAGCGGACAAAAAATACCAGGCGTACGTCGCTAGACTCAAAAGTAAACCCGGACTCCCGCTCCTAGCTCTTCAAGCTTCGGAAGCTCACCTAGTCCGTCCCGCGACCAGTACCTGTAGGAAAAGCAGCTAGGGGTGAGCGTTCGCTCACCACCACGGATAACAGACTGACTACGGCATACTAGCAGACAATGCCGGTAACACCGACCACAAACCCAACACCGGGGACTACTATCCCCCACTCAAGTAACCCGACTGGCACACACAAACTATTACTTTCCTCAACCGACTCAACACTCGGACACGTAATGTAGACCCGACACAACGATTACGACTTCCTCCAAAGACACGAAAGACAACCACGCAACACCCAAGATCACAAAGGATCGCACACCAAACAAGATCACAAAGGATCGCACTCCAGCTGCTCAGTGCCGGTTGCTAACCGGCTGGGCTCGAGCCTGCCCCACGCAACTTTACCGATCCCTGTCAGGCCAGGCGGTCGACCTGTTAGCGATATGTATCGAGCTACTTTTCCGATAGCTAGTCGGAAGGGGAGCAACCCTCCATCGTCGAAGAATGCTCTGTTAGTCTTAGTGCCCGTAGTTCAATCCTAAATGTCCAAATGTACATATCATCGTTAGCAATAAAATTAAAGCGACTTTATATTACTTATGTGTTGGAGTAATATATCGACGTGTGCTCAGATCTATGCCCACCATGCGAATAGAACCATAGATCGAGATAGATCACACTCGATGGGTCCCTAGTCAACAAAGCTTCACTAGAAGCGACTAGTATGAAAGATGGCTCTTTATGGCTTACGTTCTGTTAGTCATTGGAATGAGATTCCGGAGTCTGATCATAGATATCATGTGGGACATGATATTGGACGACCCACCCTGAATATGTGCCATAGATTAAGTCATGAACATATTCAGTGTCGTAGCTTGTCATGTATCCTTAGACCAAGGAGTCTTTGTGATCGCTATGTAGTCAACAACTGAGTTTGACCTGAGCCTAACGTTGTCCGTAACAGGGCTTCCATAACGGCCAGGATTGGCTTGGGGACGGGCTACATGAGTGACACGAAAGGCGGCTAAGGGATTTATCCCTCATACTGAGGTATGGGAAAGATATCAGTTCTCGGCCGCTTGATCGAGAGTGACTGAAAGAATAGCATGGCCATGCACATGATACTGGGTATCATATCTTCAGTCATCTCACATATCAAGGAACGGTGATTGAGAATAATAAGGATGACGGCTCTATGCCTTATCTCAATCAGGATATCGGAGATAAAAGGATAATGACAGGGATGACGGAAAGGTTAGAATCGACAGGGTCGATTCGTTATGCAGTGTCAGGCAATACTAAAGTCTCGTTAGTTGCCACTTAAATAGGATCAAGTAAAATGGGATTTTACGTTGATCTCTTGACATGCATAAACCTAAGGGTCACACCGGAGGATGAAACTCATTGACACATTTATGGAGAATGGCCAAAAGGGAGTTGTCTCGGGACATGACCAAAACTGGGTTTTGGGTCATGTGCTCGTACGTGAATAGGACTTTACGGATCGAGACAAGGCTTGGAGTCTTGGGATTGATCGCGTCGGATAATGTTGGACATTTCCGGTATGGAAGGCTTGGAGGCGATGAGCGAATCACGGGACCTCGTTAGAAATGGCCACGGGCCATGTTCCAAGAGGCCCATGAAAGGCCCATGCAACCAAGGCCCATGGAACTAATTAATCAAGTCTTGATTAATTAGTACTAAGTAAGCAAGACAAGGATTAAGGTGTTGGTGATTCATCACCTAACCCAATCTTGTCTTGCCATACTTGTCCTATTTACACCTTACTTGACACCATACTTGTCCCATGCCTTTAGTTGGACAAGTATGGGTTTTGTTATGTTTAAGTCATCTTTTTTCAACATAACAAAGACAAGACAAGAATAGGAAACACATTTTCTCTCCCTCTTCCATGGCCATTTCGGGTTTGGCTAGTTTCCTCCTCCATTTTTGTGTTCTTGAGTCCTCAAAGAGAAGAACTACGTGGCTTTGATTCCCATGTGGATACGTAGGCGTCTTGGAGACTCAAGCCAATCATTCGTTAACCGGTGTTCTTGTTTTGGTAAGAACTAGTGCTGAATTTTTCTCTTGTGAATCCATTCTTTGTTAGTTGTTTCATGGTTTTAATCGTCTCTTGGTTTTCCTTGATTTTCCGCTGCGAGTTGGTTCATCTCCAACCCTACCTCGAGACCCAACAGTGGTATCAGAGCCGTGCTACCTCCGGGATTCACAAGACGGTGTTCAAAGTTTCGGTTTTGCTTGAAAGTTTCGTTTTTGGCATGTTGTTTTGCTAAATTGACTGATAACATGTTTTAAATTATTGTTTATGGATTTAATGCATGTAAAATGAATTTTTGAAAATTATTTCAAATCTGGAAATTTTGAAAAAAGTTTGATTTTTCGGGTCTCGGGAGCGGGACTCTCGGGGAGACGAAACCGAGACCGAACGGGGCTCCGTTGGACGGAGCTAGGCCAAGCATGACCATTGGATGGTTGATATGCCAAGGCTAAACCGTTTTGTTAGTTATGACGAGTTTGGAACCGTCATGACGAACTCAAAGATCAAATGTTCAAAAGTTTCATTTTTGAACGGTTTCGATAAACCGAGCATCAAAAATTTTCGAAACTTGGCTATTAATTAAATCCGGAAAATCACATGATGTTTGATAACATGATTGTTTGATAACACGATGTGTGATGTGATGTTGGCATGGTGTACATAATAGCCCCGAGCTCAATTTAATTATTTATCGCTTTTCACGGCCTGCGAGCCGTTAGAGTTAACGTGTAATTATTCTTTCAAGGTGTGGTCGTCGAACCACTTGTTTGTAATATTTATTTATTCCCGACCTGCGAGTCGTGTATTAAATTGTAATATTTTACTCAAGACGAAGAAAGGGCGAAAAGGTCATTTGGTGGCTTTTCGGGTGTTGGCATCGGCTTGGAGTCGGTGGAGCTCAAGAAGCTAGTGGGAGTTAGTTTAGGGGGCTATTATGTGCACATTTATCGCTTTATGCTTGGTTTAGTTTATGCATGATTAATTCTATGTGTTTTAGAATTGCATGCTTAACTTTATTTATAGAGCATATCACCTCACATGCAAAGATAAAATTGGAATTTTAATCCTTGTGTGTGAACCCTTAGAACCGTCATTGCATTGGATGTAGTTGACGGGTTCAAAGGAAGAATTACATTGGATGTAATTTGAGGCATCATTGCATTTGGAATGTAGTTGATGTGTTCATCGCATCTAGGATGTGCCAAAGTTTTGAACACAACTGGACAAGTAAAAGCGAGTCATGTCCGATACCTCCCAATCATCAACACCTTACTACCTCCCCGTCCTATGGTTGTCGTGCGCATTAGCGGAGCATCCATGGGGAAGCGGGGTAGTAGGTTTGGACGACATATGTGGGTGTCGTGCGCATTAGCGGAGCACCTACATAGTGACGAGCCATAGTTGAAAATTGGTGGACCCGACTACGATTCTCGGCCTGAGGTTGAGCTAGGGTAACAGATAGGGTAAGTCGTGTACATAAGTACATACCCTAGCCAAGAGTCACATTGGATGTGATTGGATGGAGTCCTACCTACATAGCTCGATTAAGTGGTGAGCATTAGTTCAACTTAATCGAGTGAATCAAGGATCTTGGTTTCAGATTCTAAAGGTTTAGAATTGATTGTTGGTGTTTAAGCTTGATCTTCATAAAATTTATTCAGTTTACTGATTGAATTTTATCTGTTGTAGATCAAATGGCAAATTCAGCGAACATTAATAGTTTGTCATTAAAAACCATTCTTGACAGGGTCAAGCTAAATGGGACAAACTATTTGGACTGGTACAGAATTTTGAGGATAGTCCTCAAGTCTGAACGCAAAGAATATGTCCTTGACAAGGCTGTCTCTAAGACCATATCAGAGTTACATGAAGTGTCATCAGCTGCTGAGAAGAATATCTCAGGGATCTGGGATCCAAGGATATTCTGATGGTCAACAAGGGAATTGGAAGTGGCAAGGGCTGGGCCCATGCGCACTTGGCAGGAAAGATGAGACACCTGAGAATGTCTGCTTCTACTGCCAACAGCCTGGTCATTGGAACCGGGATTACAGGAATTTCACGGCTGATCTGAAGAAGGGCAGTGGGACTGCGCCTTCATCAAATAGCCTGGATGATCTGAAGAAGGGCAGTAGGACTACGCCTTCATCAGGAAACCTGGATGATCTAAGGAAGGGCGGTGGGATCGTGCCTTCATTCGGTATTAACTCTATAGAGCTACATCTCTCTACTTCCAAAGATTCATGGGTATTAGATACCATGACTGAATCTCACACATGCACTAATATATGGTGGCTGAAAGTAGGAGAGATTTGGAAAGCACGAAATGGACCTCAGAGTTGTGGCAACTGCTGTAGGATTCATGAGTCTTGCTTTGCCAAGAGGCCTTGTCTTAGTATTGTATAATGTATATTGCATACCTACTTTTAGTAGGAATATTATATCTGTATCCGTGTTTGACAAGGAAGGATATAATGTTAATATTGGAAATGGAGTTTTCAATGTTCTATGCAATGATATGTTTTATACCAGTACTGACATGGTTGGAGGATTGTACATATTAGATATGGGTAACAATGCCTCAAGTTCTATATATTCCGTTAATACCAAGAGGTCTAAATCCAACGATTTAAACCTAACTCTGTTATGGTACTGTCATTTGGGTCGCATAAACAAGAAGCGTCTATCAGCACTTCAGAAGTGCGGGCTTTCAGGTTCATTCGAATTCCATTCGATCGATAGGTGTAAGGTTTGTTTGATGGGCAAAATGACTAAAGTGCCCTTTATCGATCGCGATGAAAGGGCGGGTGAATTATTGGGGCTGATACACTCGAATGTGTGTAGACCAATAAGTTCACTTGCCAGGAGGGGTTTTAGCTACTTTATCACATTTACTGATGATTACAGTAAATATGGTTATGTCTATTCGGTGAGACATAAGTCTGAAGCTTTTGATAAATTCAAAGAGTTTAAGACTATAGTAGAAAACCAGCTCGACAAAGGTATTAAGGCACTTCGATTGGATCGAGGTGGAAAATACTTGACCACAGAGTTATTAGATCATCTAAAAGAGAATGGGATCCTTTTGGAATGGACTCCTCCTAGGTCACTGTAGTTGAAAGGTGTAGCCAAACGGAGAAATCGGACATTGTTAGACAATGGTCTGTTCCATGATTAGTTGGACTGATCTCCCAATCTCTTTTAGGGGTTTTGCTCTAGAGACGACCGCATTCATAGTGAATCGGGCTTCGACGAATGGTGTGGAAGGGACACCATTTTAAAAATAGTACGGGATGATGCCCGCTTTGTCCTTCCTAAAGATTTGTGGTTGCGAGGCTTATGTTAAACATTTGGTTTCGACTAAGCTCGAAACAAGATCTGAGATATGCACCTTCGTGTGGTATCCCAAAGCAACAAGGGGATACTATTTCTACAATCCCAGTGAGAACATGGTGTTCGTCGCTTGGGGTGGGGTCTTTATGGAAAAGAAGTTTTGTTTCCAAAGACGTCACTGGGAGGACTGTGCATCTCGAAGAAATTCAGGATGGTACAGATCTGTCTAAACCAATTGGCAACCCAGTAGAAAGGAGCCAGAGATTGTCGTAGAGTAAGAACCAATTCCTGTTACAATTCCGGAAGGTCCAAGGCGATTTGAAAGGATCAATCTTCCACCTCCAAGATATGGTATCCGGAGGTGACAATGAAGTCATGGTGGATCACGATGATCCAGCCACCTTTCAGGAAGTCGTGGATGGGCCCAACTCCGAGTTATGGCTGGGAGCCATGAGGGAGGAAATGCAATCCATGTCGGACAACCGAGTCTGGGAACCGGTTGATCCCATCAATGGTGTGAAGACCATAGGATGCAAATGGATCTTCAAGGTGAAGATGGACATGGACGGCAACCCTCTGACCTACAAAGCTCAACTGGTGGCGAAAGGTTATAGGCAGATCCAATGGATTGACTATGAGGAAACCTTCTCCTTAGTGGCTATGGTCAAAATCGATCCAAATTCTTCTTGACATAACTGCGTATCATAATTACGAGATATGGCAAGTGGATGTCAAAACCGCTTTCCTAAATGGAAATTTGACTGAGTACGTTTGTATGTCTCGGCCCAAAGGTTTTGACGATCCGAAGAATAAAGGAAAGATTTATAAGTTGTTGAAATCCATTTATGGATTGAAACGAACTTCTCGGAGTTGGATCCTTCGTTTTGATGAAGCTGTAATTGGATTTGGCTTAATCAAGAACGAGGATGAATCTTGCGTTTATAAGAAGGCTAGTGGGAGCAATATTACCTTTCTGGTTCTCATTGAAAACGACATCCCAACCTTGCACGAGACTAAAGCTTGGTTGAGGAAGTGTTTTTCAATAAAGGACTTAGGCGATGCTTCTCATATCTTAAGGATTAAGATATGTAGAGATCGCACCAAGAGTGTCTTGGATTTAAGTCAGGGAACCTATGTGAACAAGGCATTGAGTAGGTTCTTAATGCTCGATTCAAAGAAAGGACTCTTACCCACTAGTCATGGCATTCATCTCAGCAAGACTCAGTGTCCTAAGACACCTGATGAGCTGAAAAGGATGATGAGAATCCTATGCGCCTGGGGGCAGGATCGATCATATATGCCATGACATGTATGAGACCAGACGTCTCGTAAGCCTTATGTTGTACCAGTAGACATCATTCTAACCCGGGGGAAAGATGATGTTGAACTAGTCGTCGAAGGATAAGTAGACGCTAGTTTTCCAAGACAAATCCAGATGACTTTAGAAGTCAATCAGGATATGTGTTTACGCTGAATGGCAGAGCTTTAGCTGGGAAAGCGTAAAGCAAGATACCATTGCCGAATCTACGACAGAGGCCAAGTACATGGATGCTGCAGAGGCAGCTAAGGAGGCTATGTGGATTTGGAAATTCATGGCAGGGCTGGGTGTAATTAAAAACCCATCCAGCCCGGTGAATCCATCTTGCGACAACACAAGGGCCATTGCGCAAGCTAAAAGCCTAGATCGTATAACAAATCCAAACATGTACTGCGGCGTATCCACCTCATCAGATAAATACTGAACTAAGGTGAAGTGAAGATAACCGATATTGCAACAGATGATAACATAGCCAACCCTTTGACTAAGGCAGTGTCACTGCCTGAACATGTTAGACATGTAAAGTCGATGGGGACATATTGGAGTTTAGATTGGAACTAGGGCAAGTGGGAGATTGTTAGTCTTAGTGCCCGTAGTTCAATCCTAAATGTCCAAATGTACATATCATCGTTAGCAATAAAATTAAAGCGACTTTATATTACTTATGTGTTGGAGTAATATATCGACGTGTGCTCAGATCTATGCCCACCATGCGAATAGAACCATAGATCGAGATAGATCACACTCGATGGGTCCCTAGTCAACAAAGCTTCACTAGAAGCGACTAGTATGAAAGATGGCTCTTTATGGCTTACGTTCTGTTAGTCATTGGAATGAGATTCCGGAGTCTGATCATAGATATCATGTGGGACATGATATTGGACGACCCACCCTGAATATGTGCCATAGATTAAGTCATGAACATATTCAGTGTCGTAGCTTGTCATGTATCCTTAGACCAAGGAGTCTTTGTGATCGCTATGTAGTCAACAACTGAGTTTGACCTGAGCCTAACGTTGTCCGTAACAGGGCTTCCATAACGGCCAGGATTGGCTTGGGGACGGGCTACATGAGTGACACGAAAGGCGGCTAAGGGATTTATCCCTCATACTGAGGTATGGGAAAGATATCAGTTCTCGGCCGCTTGATCGAGAGTGACTGAAAGAATAGCATGGCCATGCACATGATACTGGGTATCATATCTTCAGTCATCTCACATATCAAGGAACGGTGATTGAGAATAATAAGGATGACGGCTCTATGCCTTATCTCAATCAGGATATCGGAGATAAAAGGATAATGACAGGGATGACGGAAAGGTTAGAATCGACAGGGTCGATTCGTTATGCAGTGTCAGGCAATACTAAAGTCTCGTTAGTTGCCACTTAAATAGGATCAAGTAAAATGGGATTTTACGTTGATCTCTTGACATGCATAAACCTAAGGGTCACACCGGAGGATGAAACTCATTGACACATTTATGGAGAATGGCCAAAAGGGAGTTGTCTCGGGACATGACCAAAACTGGGTTTTGGGTCATGTGCTCGTACGTGAATAGGACTTTACGGATCGAGACAAGGCTTGGAGTCTTGGGATTGATCGCGTCGGATAATGTTGGACATTTCCGGTATGGAAGGCTTGGAGGCGATGAGCGAATCACGGGACCTCGTTAGAAATGGCCACGGGCCATGTTCCAAGAGGCCCATGAAAGGCCCATGCAACCAAGGCCCATGGAACTAATTAATCAAGTCTTGATTAATTAGTACTAAGTAAGCAAGACAAGGATTAAGGTGTTGGTGATTCATCACCTAACCCAATCTTGTCTTGCCATACTTGTCCTATTTACACCTTACTTGACACCATACTTGTCCCATGCCTTTAGTTGGACAAGTATGGGTTTTGTTATGTTTAAGTCATCTTTTTTCAACATAACAAAGACAAGACAAGAATAGGAAACACATTTTCTCTCCCTCTTCCATGGCCATTTCGGGTTTGGCTAGTTTCCTCCTCCATTTTTGTGTTCTTGAGTCCTCAAAGAGAAGAACTACGTGGCTTTGATTCCCATGTGGATACGTAGGCGTCTTGGAGACTCAAGCCAATCATTCGTTAACCGGTGTTCTTGTTTTGGTAAGAACTAGTGCTGAATTTTTCTCTTGTGAATCCATTCTTTGTTAGTTGTTTCATGGTTTTAATCGTCTCTTGGTTTTCCTTGATTTTCCGCTGCGAGTTGGTTCATCTCCAACCCTACCTCGAGACCCAACATGCTCAACCTGATCGATCCCTGTCATGCCAGGCTAGCCAACCTCCACGCAACTTCCCCCGATCTCTGTAGGGGCCCCAACCTCAGGCAATCACAATCACAAACAAAGTTCAACAACTAGCAACAACACAGGTTCAACACTCCACAGGCACTCATGGCCACCCAAGACACCAACGGTAAAACACGAGTTCAACCCCACGACACTCATGGCCACCCAAGACACACCAACAGTAAAACACGGGCTCAACAACCCCACGGGCACTCATGGCCACCCAAGACACACCAACAGTAAAATACGGGTTTAACAACCCCACGGGCACTCATGGCCACCCAAGACATCAACAGTAAAATACGTGCTCTCATGGCCACCCAAGACACAAATAGTAAAGTACGGGCTCTCATGGCCACCCAAGACACAAACTAAACAATCAACCTCCGGGCATAACCAAATGCCTCCAATGATTCTAATATCAAGACGTTCACTGCTCCTACGACACTACTAAGTGTCACATGCATTTCTACTGTTCGATACGTTCCCGTATCATACGACACCACCCGGTATCGCATGCCTTCCTATTATTCAATAAACTTACTTAACCCACGACACCCCGGTGTCACATGCATTTCTACTGTTAACTTTCCCTAATCAGGGCCGAGATCCGGCTACTTTTCCCTACCTCGTATGCTTTCTCCAAAAGTTCACAAACAAGCTCCGGCGTGATCTCGATCACTCGCCTAGCTTTCCCTTTCCTCTGTCGGTGGCAAGATCTAATAAGAACACAATTTTAAACACTTTTAAGCTTGCAGGCATAAACAGAATTTTAATAAACTTGACGCCCAAAAGTAACCCCGACAATGTCGATCACTCCCAAACTTCCCAATTACTCGACATTTTCGATAATGGACTCGGAAAGGCCCGATTCGCCCGACATGACGAATCTGCCTGGGTTTTGAAAACGCCCTTCCGGGGCACCGAAAATTCCCGTTTTCGTTTCTACGGCCTTAGAATAATTCAAGGGTTCCTATGCACTCGACGGAATCAAATTCCGACTTCCGAGCAATTTAATTCGCGTTTAAAGTTTCTAAACCCGTCAATTACAACCTTTACAATTTAAATCCAAATTTCTATCCGGCTGTGGATTAACGCCTTGGGGAACGTCCTAAACCACCCGAACACGAAAACCTGACACCCGGGCATGTGGTCCCCACCCGGACAACCTTGGCCGTGGGTTGCTAGGGCCATTTGGGACCGGTTCACCATGGTGGTGGCCGGCCCTAACTCCGGCCAGCCACCCATGGTCCGGCCAGCCACCTTACACGGTGGCCGGAGCTCCGCCCGAGCCTTCGGTCACCGGAAAACGTCCCTCCTTCGCTCCAAAACGTCTCCAACAAACCCCACACCTCAACTCAACCAAAAACTAATAGTTTTAACCCAAACCCTAACTTTCAAACTTAACAAAACGAAAATCGGTTAGATGCTCACCGTAGAGAATGTCGAGGGGAGTTCGATTATTTGATCGTTGAGACGATCTATCGGTTTGAACGTCGGGAATAGTCACAAATCTCCAACCCTCCTTATCTTTTTCTCCCTTTCTTCTCTCTCTCTCTCTTTTTTCTAATTTTTGAAGCAATGGCCGAACACCCCTCCATCACTCATCTTTGTATTTTTTCAAAAATCACCTAACACCATCACTTAAATGACAAGTGGCAAGTGGGTCCCACACCCTTTTGGAAAATATCTTCTAGATATTTTACAATCAGATTCGCGAAATTCGGACGCTTCGGGCCCCGAACGGGCACTTTTTCCAAGAAATTACGAAACTTCACGGGCTACGAGGAAACGGCTCAACTAAGACCACTGCGACGACGGCTAAGCTTTTTGGATCCGAAACGGACCTCGAACGGACCAAAACGTCGCTCGGTTGACTTTTCCTGCAAAAAGTCAACCTTTCCCAAATTGGTCAGAAAGTTGCCCTGAGTCCCCCGGAACTCACTTTGGTCGATATCGCGGTCAAATTTAGTTCGGTATGACCCTCGGGGTCAAATTTAGGTTTATTTAATTGTCTGTCTAAATTTTTTAAATTTTCCTGTTTTTCGCAGATTTGACTGGCGTTGACCGAGAATGGTTCTTACAATAGTATATGACAAGAATGGTGTAAATAAGACAAGTATGGTGTTAAGTATGTCCAGACAAGATGGGGTTAGGTGGTGAATCGCCGACACCTTACTCCTTATCTTGCTTACTAATTAATCAAGACTTGACTAATTAGTTCCACGGGCCTTGGTTGCATGGGCCTCTTGGAACATGGCCAGTGGCCATTCCCAACAAGGTCCCGTGACGCGCTCATCGCCTCCAAGCCTTCCATACTGGAAATGTCCAACATTATCCGACGTGATCAATCCCAAGACTTCAATCCTTGTCTTGATCCGTAAAGTCCTATTCACTTACTGGCACATGACCCAAAACCTAGTTTTGGTCATGTCCCAAAACAACTCCCTTTTGGCCATTCTCTATAAATGTGTCAATGAGTTTTATCCTCCGGTGTGACCCTTAGGTTTATGCATGTCAATAGATCGACGTAAAATCCCATTGTACTTGATCCTATATAAGTGGCAACTAACGACACTTTAGTATTGCCTAACACTGCATAACGAATCGACCCCGTCGATTCTAACCTTTCCGTCGTCTATATCACTACCCTTTTATTTTCGATATCTTGATTGAGATAAGGCATAGAACTGTCATCCTTATTATTCTCAATCAATGTTCCTTCATATGTGAGGTGACTGAATATATGACACCTAGTATCAAGTACATGGCCATGTTATTCTTTCAGTCACTCTCGATCAAGCGGCCAAGAACCGATATCTTTTCCATACCTCAGTATGAGGGATAAATCCCTTATCCGTCTTTCGTGTCACTCACGCAGTTCATCCCCAAGCCAATCATGGCCGTTATGGAAGCCCTATTACGAACAACGTTAGGCTAAGGTCAAACTCAGTTGTTGACTACATAGGGATCACAAAGACTCCTTAGTCTAAGGATACATGACAAGCTAAGACACTGAATATGTTCATGACTTAATCTATGGCACATATTCAGGGCATGTCATCCAATATCATGTCCCACGTGATATCTATGATCAGACTCCGGAATTCCATTCCAATGACTAACAGAACGTAAGACATAAAGAGCCATCTTTCATACTAGTTGCTTCTAGCGAAGCTTTATCGACTAAGGACCCATCGAGTGTGATCTATCTCGATCTATGGTTATATTCGTATTGTGGGCATAGATCAGAACACACATCGATATATTACTCCAACACATAAGTAATATAAAGTCGCTTTAATTTTATTGCTAACGATGATATTTACATTTGGACATTTACGATTGGACTACGGGCATTGAGACTAACAAACTCGACTCCGGATTTTGGACCTCAGCTCAAATCGTCTCTCCGGCGAGTCTGTTCTCAATGTCTCTAATGATATTAGCGTTGTGACGGTGGTTTTTTTCGGGAATCGATTCACCGACGAAAACCAATTCTATTTTTCAAAAAATCTTCAAACTTGACTAGTTTCATTGTCAGCAGGAATGGATTCCCAGTGCAATCGCATCCTTTGTCTACTCTGACCAAGTCTCTGTCTTGAAAATTTGCTTCTAACATCATCGGCCCATTGCCTCCATCTCTCACCAACTGAGATAATAGCCTAAGGTTTCATTGTGATCAGCATCATGATTGTTTTAAAGGGAGCTGCAAAACCAAAAGGAGATAATAGGACATCTAGAGTTGCAACGTAAATAAATCTAAAAGTGTTGTAAATATATATAAATACTAGATTATTAGATTAACGGAACTACTTAAATATAAAAGGTAGTAGAACACAAAATAGAGTAACTCTCTTGCACTTTTATTTCTCACAATATTGCACAAAGACAACAATGTTTAGAAGTTTTTTTCTCTCTGCCAAAGTGCATGGATTCAACCCCTATTTATAGGAGAATTGCACAGACACAATATTTCCCTCATTTAATGTTGTGGAGCCAAGTCAACTATTGTCAACCTAACCCCCTCAAGACATGGTGCATGTGTTCTTCTATGGATGTGAAATGTGGGGGCCATATTATTTTCACAACACTCCCCCTTGGACACCACATTTCACAAAATAAGACAACATCGGATGTGCCTCAGCTGCCTCGTTAAAAACCTTTTTCAAGAAAACCCAGTGGGACAAAACCTGAACAAGGAAAAAAGAGTGCAGCGCACAATCCTTGTCATCCCCTCTGATCGTCGCTCCCCCTGAAAACTGGTAGGGTTTACTTTGATAGCTTGCTGAGTCGACGCATACCAATTCTGTACACTAGTTTCTCAAAGGTGGATGTCGGTAAGGCCTTAGTGAATAAATCAGCAAGATTTTCACTCGATCGAATCTGTCTGACATCTATCTCATGACTCTTCTGGAGTTCATGAGTATAAAAGAATTTTGGATAAATGTGTTTGATTCTATCTCCTTTGATGTAGCCTCCACTGATTTGAGCGATACAAGTTGCATTATCTTCAAATATTGTGGAAGGAGAGTTCGTTGGAGGAATGCCAATTGTGCTTCGTATATGCTGAATTACTGATCGTAGGAACACACACTCTCAACTGGCTTCATGTAGTGCTAGAATTTTTGAATGATTGGATGACGTTGCAACCAAAGTCTGCTTTGTTGACCGCTATGAAATTGCGGTCTCATCACATGTGAACACATATCCTGTCTGGGAGCGAGCTTTATGGGGATCTGATAGATATCCCGCATCTGCATATCCGACTAAGCCAACATTCTCCTTGGACCTTGAGTATAATAAACCCAAATCTTTTGTTCCACTCAAATAACGAAGTATATGCTTGATTCCGTTCCAATGTCGTCTAGTTGGTTCTGAGCTGAACCTGACAAGAACGTTTACAGCAAATGTGATATCTAGTCGCGTGCATTGTGCCAAATATAATAATTCCCCAATTGCTTTTAGATATGGTACTTCAGGACCAAGTATCTTTTCATCTGCTTCTTTGGGACGAAATGGATCTTTCTTCGGATCTAAAGATCGGACGACCATAGGGTACTGAGTGGATACGCGCTATCCATGTTTAAGCGCTACAATAATTTCTCAACATATGCAGATTGATGGATCAAAATGCCATCAAAAATATGTTCAATCTGCAAGCCGAGACAATGTCTAGTTTTCCCCAAATCTTTCATTTTAAACTCTTTTTTCAGATATTCTGCAGTTTTGAGGATCTTTCTTTGAGTCCCAATCAGATTTATATCATCGATGTAAAGTCCTGAAAATTTCAATTGTCTTTTTACGGGTTTTAATTGACGGGTTTGGGAAGCGGTTCGAAAAGTCTGGAAAAAAAAAAACTTTGGGTCGGACCGGGTCGGACTGTTGGGTCTCGTGGTAGGGTTGGAGATGAACCAACTCGCAGCGGAAAATTAATGAAAACCAAGAGACGATTAAAACCATGAAACAAATAACAAAGAATGGATTCACAAGAGAAAAATTCAGCACTAGTTCTTACCAAAACAAGAACACCGGTTAACGAATGATTGGCTTGAGTCTCCAAGACGCCTACGTATCCACATGGGAATCAAAGCCACGTAGTTCTTCTCTTTGAGGACTCAAGAACACAAACATGGAGGTGGAAACTAGCCAAACCCGAAATGGCCATGGAAGAGGGAGAGAAAATGTGTTTCCTATTCTTGTCTTGTGTTTGTTATGTTGAAAAAAGATGAATTAAACATAAAAAAACCCATACTTGTCCAACTAAAGGCATGGGACAAGTATGGTGTCAAGTAAGGTGTAAATAGGACAAAGTATGGCAAGACAAGATTGGGTTAGGTGGTGAATCACCAACACCTTAATCCTTGTCTTGCTTACTTAGTACTAATTAATCAAGACTTGATTAATTAGTTCTATGGGCCTTGGTTGCATGGGCCTTTCATGGGCCTCTTGGAACATGGCCCGTGGCCATTTCTAACGAGGTCCCGTGATTCGCTCATCGCCTCCAAGCCTTCCATACCGGAAATGTCCAACATTATCCGACGCGATCAATCCCAAGACTCCAAGCCTTGTCTCGATCCGTAAAGTCCTATTCACGTACGGGCACATGACCCAAAACCCAGTTTTGGTCATGTCCCGAGACAACTCCCTTTTGGCCATTCTCCATAAATGTGTCAATGAGTTTCATCCTCCGGTGTGACCCTTAGGTTTATGCATGTCAATAGATCAACGTAAAATCCCATTTTACTTGATCCTATTTAAGTGGCAACTAACGAGACTTTAGTATTGCCTGACACTACATAACGAATCGACCCTGTCGATTCTAACCTTTCTGTCGTCCCTGTCATTATCCTTTTATCTCCGATATCCTGATTGAGATAAGGCATAGAGCCGTCATCCTTATTATTCTCAATCACCGTTCCTTGATATGTGAGATGACTGAAGATATGATACCCAGTATCATGTGCATGGCCATGCTATTCTTCCAGTCACTCTCGATCAAGTGGCCGAGAACCGATATCTTTCCCATACCTTAGTATGAGGGATAAATCCCTTAGCCGTCTTTCGTGTCACTCATGTAGCCCGTCCCCAAGCCAATCCTGGCCGTTATGGAAGCCCTGTTACGGACAACGTTAGGCTCAGGTCAAACTCAGTTGTTGACTACATAGCGATCACAAAGACTCCTTGGTCTAAGGATACATGACAAGCTACAACACTGAATATGTTCATGACTTAATCTATGGCACATATTGAGGGCGGGTCGTCCAATATCATGTCCCACATGATATCTATGATCAGACTCCGGAATCCCATTCCAATGACTAACAGAACGTAAGCCATAAAGAGCCATCTTTCATACTAGTCGCTTCTAGTGAAGCTTTGTTGACTAGGGACCCATCGAGTGTGTTCTATCTCGATCTATGGTTCTATTCGCATGGTGGGCATAGATCCGAGCACACATCGATATATTACTCCAACACATAAGTAATATAAAGCCGCTTTAATTTTATTGCTAACGATGATATGTACATTTGGACATTTAGGATTGAACTACGAGCACTAAGACTAACAATCTCCCACTTGCCCTAGTTCCAATCTAAACTCCAATATGTCCCCCATCGACTTTACATGTCTAACATGTTTAGGCAGCGACACTGCCTTAGTCAATGGGTTGGCTATTCTATCATCTATTACAATATAGGTTATCTTCACTTCACCTCAGTTCAGTATTTCTCTGATTAGGTGGATACGCCGTAGTACATGTTTGGATTTGTTATGCGATCTGGGCTTTTAGCTTGCGCAATGGCCCTTGTGTTGTCGCAAAATGGATTCACCGGGCTGGACGGGTTTTTAATTACACCCAACCCAGCAACTTGGCCAGGCCAGACCCAACCAACCGGGCCCCCATCGCTTGGGCCTGAGGCCCGTTTACTTGCCAGGGGCCCAATAGGGGCAGCCAGCCCGTGTATTTAAGGGGCTGAATTAGGGTTTGAAACCCTAATCCAATTGCCCTCTCTCTCTCTAACCCCACTTCAGCCGCCCCTCTCTCTCTCTCTCCCATCTCCATCTTCTCCGGCGACCCTCTCTCCGGCTCCGGCCACTTCGTCTCTCACCTCCCACGTCCGGCCAGCTCCTCCCACCACCCGTCTCTCTCTCTCCTTCCCTCCTCGCAGACCCGTCTCCGGACACCACCGAGCCCCTCCTCTCCGTCCCGGCCACGCCTCCGCCCTCACCTCCTCGGTAACGACTCGCCACCGTCCCCTTTCCCCCTGTCCTTCTCTTCTGCATGGAAATCCGACCTCGCCGGTACCGTCCTCATCCCCAACGCCGCCGGCGCTCGCCAGATCCGGCGAGTTACAGCCGGATTCGTCAGATCCGAGGAGAAGTCCTCAGCCGCGCTCCGCCGCGCCCACGACCAGAGCTACCTCGCAGTCGCCGGTCGTTCCCCGCCGTCCCCGAGCTCCTCTCGCCTCCCTCGTCCCGAGCCTCCATCACCGGTTCTCTCTCCGGCCGAGTCTCAGCGTCGCCGTTCAGATCCGGACACGAGCAGCCGTCCACCGCCGCCGTGCACCGCCGTGCACCGCCCTTCCCTCCACGTGAGGTTCGTGCCTGGGGGTTTAGTCGCCGGTGACGTATTCGCCGGCGGCCGGTTCTTTTTTCGTACCGTCGTCCCTTTTATTTTGTTTCAGCTGGATCGGTGTTTGGTTGGAAACGTTGAATTGTATTGTAATTTCGGTAAAGAAGATAAAACGACTTTTGGAATAAAAATTCGATGTTTGCTTCTCGGACCAAAATGGTTAGATCTGAACTGGTTGGGAACGAATAAATTGAAATTGAAAAGAAAGAACCCTAAAACGAAAAATCAGTTTTGTTTAAAAAGGGATTTAAATTGGAAAATGTTTTAAAATAAAAGAGAATTAAAATCGATTTGGGTTTTAAAAACGGTTTTAAATCGAGGAGTTGAGAATCAGATTTGTTAGGAAATAAACTTAATCGTCGGAAATAAAACTTGAGTTTTAGAAAATCGATTTAAGGGAACAATCAGATTTGATTTAAAATGGATCTTGATCCGCTGAGCATGGAACGAATAATCGGGCTGTTAAAATGGACTGCAATTCGGGTTTAAAAGGGAACAAAAGCAGACCGTTGAATCGGACCTCGGGACTCGTGCATTGGGACTGTGCCTCGCATGCACCGGTTTCGGTGCTCGGGTACTCCACCCGATTTACCGTGACCCCGCTTTTATCCCGCTCGAGTTTAAGGGACTACTGTCGGTTTTTAAAATGGTTTAATCGCGACCTTTAGATTAACCTGGGAACCGCCTCTAATTTATGGCTTTCTTGTTATCCTTAGCGTCCGGCTTCGATCGAAGTGAAGCCCGGAGGTAGCGAGCCAGAACGTCAGCAGCTAGGAAGCGTAGCGGTTGCTCTTCAGTTGAGGTAGGGAAAAGTAGCCGGATCTCGGCCCTGACTAGGGAAAGTTAACAGTAGAATTGCATGTGACACCGGGGTGTCGTGGGTCGAATAGGTTTATTTGAATATTAGAAATGCATGATACGGGATTGTAGCGTTTGTTAGAAAGGCATGCTACGGGAACTTGGTAGTTACTGGAAATGCATGTGACACTTAGTAGTGTCGTAGGAACAGAGAACTTAGCGATAATTGTTTTACTGGAGGCATATGACCATGCCCGGAGGTTGATTGAGGAACTGTTGATATTAGGACTGTTGGAGGCTATGGTTAAGCCGGAGGTTGATTGTTTATTTTGGTGTCTTGGGTGGCCTTGAGAGCCCGTGTATTATTATGGTTGAGTCTTGGGTGGCCTTGAGAGCCCGTGTATTATTATTGTTGAGTCTTGGGTGGCCATGAGAGCCCGTGTTGTTAATCGTGTTTGGGTGGCCATGAGAGCCCGTACTTTACTGTTGGTGTTTTAGCTGGCTTACGAGTTAGAGTCTCGGTAAGTTGCAAGCGTGTTTTATTGTTGAGTTTTGGGTGGCCATGAGTGCCCGTGGGGTTGTTGAACCCGTGTCTTTACCTTTGGTGTTTTGGGTGGCCTTGAGAGCCCGTGTACTAAGGTTGGTATCTTTGGCTGGCCTGACCGAGTTAGAGTCTCGGGGGGTTGCAAGCTCTCTTTAGCTGGCTTACGAGTTAGAGTCTCGGTAAGTTGCAAGCGTGTTTTATGGTTGGTGTCTTGGGAGGCCGTGAGTGCCTGTGGGGCTGTTGAGTCCGAGTCTTACTGTCGGTGTGTCTTGGGAGGCCGTGAATGCCTGTGGGGCTGTTGAGTCCGAGTTTTACTGTTAGTGTCTTGGTGGCCATGAGTGTCTATGAGTGTTGAACCTGTGTTGTTACTGGTTGTGAACTTGCTTGTGATTGTGATTGTGTTTGTAATTACCGGAGGTTGGGGGCCCGCTTCCTGAAACGGGGGTCCACGAGCACACGCGTCTGCATGTTCAGACGGGGTAGGGGGGCCCGCCCGCCAATAAAGGGGTCCTGGCCGCGCGTGTCTGGTTTGGGTTTGTGAGCGTACCTTGGCTGGCTTATGGGTTAGAGTCCCAGTAAGTTGCAGCATTTTCCGGCTGGCTTATGGGTTAGAGTCCCAGTAAGTTGCAGCATTTTCCGGCTGGCTTATGGGTTAGAGTCCCGGTAAGTTGCAGCATTCTTGGGTTGGCCTGACCGGGTTAGAGTCCCGGGAGGGCGTTCTTGGCAGCTGGTTTGCGATCCTTTGTGATCTTGGTTGGTGTGTGATCCCTTGTGATGCTGTTTGGTATTGCGTACTTTCTTTTGAGTCCTTGGAAGAGGTCGTCAATCGTTGGGTCAGGTCTACTTTACGTGTCAGAGTGTTGAGTCGTTCGAGGAAGGTCATCGTGGGTGTTTGTTCAGTCAGAGTGCTTGGGTCGAGGATGGTTTCCCCGGTGTTGAGTCGTTGTTGGTGTTACTTGCTTTGCCTGCTAATTATGCCGTAGTCAGTCTGTTATCCGTGGTGGTGAGCGAACGCTCACCCCTAGCTACTTTTCCTACAGGTACTGTTCGTGGGACGGACTAGGTGAGCTCTCGAAGCTTGTGGAGCTGGGAGCGGAGTCCGGGTTTTGTCTTTTGAGTCTAGTGACGGATACTGTGTACTTTTGTCCACTTGTTAGGACGTGTTTTAAACTGTATTTATTATTTTGTTGAACAAATGGTACTTTTAAAGAGTTTAATGAAAACAGGTTTTCAAGTGTTTT
Source organism: Erodium maritimum (assembly GCA_963921825.1). Lineage (NCBI taxonomy): Eukaryota > Viridiplantae > Streptophyta > Magnoliopsida > Geraniales > Geraniaceae > Erodium > Erodium maritimum. The sequence continues at coordinate 39,276,949 of OY997593.1, read as the reverse complement.
TATGTTTTAAAATGTTCGCGTCCCTAGTTCGGTTGTACTGAAATTGGGGCGTGACAATCGACGTACACTGCTACAATAAAAAACCCAGAGTTTGTTTTCTTTATGAATACACATGGACATATGATGTTATTCTTATAACCTTCTTTAGTAAGGTACTCGCTAAGACGATTGTACCACATTCTCCCAGATTGCTTTAGTCCATACAACGACTTTTGTAATTTTATCAAAAACAGATTTCTTGGACTATTTTTCATTGCTTCAGGCAATTTCAATCCTTCAGGGAGTTTCATATAAATATCGGTATCCAACGTACCATAAAGGTAAGCAGTGACTACGTCCCTTATGTACATATCCAGTCTCTCAGAGACTGCTAAACTGATTAAATATCTGAAAGTAATCATGTCCATCACAGGTGAATATGTTTCGTCAAAATAGACTCCATGCCGTTGAGAAAAACCTTGGGCCACAAGTCTCGCCTTATATCGTGCGATTTCGTTTTTCTCACAAACACCCATTTATATCCAACGGGTTCAACATCTACAGGTGTTTTGATAATGGGCCCAAATACTTGGCGTTTTACCAGTGAAGCCAATTCTACCCGAATTGCTTCTTCCCATTTTGGTCAATCATGCCTTTGACGACATTCGTCGATACTACGTGGTTCAAAATCAAAATCATTGATTATATCATTGGCAACCGCAAATGCGAAAACTTCATCAACAATAATAGAGTTTCGATTCCAAGTCTCATTTATGTGTGGAAAGTTCATATGAACCTCCTCATTCCTTTTCTCTTGTAATTCATTAAGAGTATTAGAGCCTTCCGACATTTTCGGAACGTTTGGTTCTTCTGGAACCGACTCTGATAATGAGATTTTTTCACACTCTCTATTCGTCTGATTTTTTTTCATTTTCGAGGAACAACGTCCTTGTCCCCAACTGGCCTTCCACGCTTCTGGCGTGTACTAGAGGAGTCAACTGCTGCTTTTGCAGTATCACCAGTAACATTAATTTTTGCTGGTACGTTGTTTGCATCTATATATGACCTTGTTATCTTTGATGTATCTGTAAATGCATCAAGCATTTGATTTGCAATATTTTACAAATGGATTATCCTCTGTACTTCAGTTTCACATTGTGATGTACGCGGGTCTAGATGAGATAGAGAATTTACTCTCCAAGAGAGTCCATGCCTTACTTCAGGAGGTTTATTCTTCTCACCTAAAGGTGGAAATATTGTCTCATCAAAATGACAATCTGCAAATCTTGCAGTAAACATATCACTCGTTTGAGGTTCAAGAAACCTTATAATAGATGGTGAATCAAAACCAACATAAATCCCCAAACATCGTTGGGGTACCATTTTTGTGCGCTGGGGAGGTGCAATAGGAACTTGCACAGCACAACCAAAAGTTCTCAAATGGGATATATCAGGTTGATGACCACACACAAGTTGTACAGGAGAATATTGATGATAAGCACTGGGTCTTAAACGAATCAAAGATGCAGCATGTAATACAGCATGTCCCCAAGCAGAAACAGGTAATTGTGATTGCAATAATAATGTTCGTGCAATTATTTGTATACGCTCAATAAAAGATTCTGCTAGACCATTCTGGGTATGGACATGTGCAACGGGATGTTCAATATCAATCCCCAAAGACATGCAATAATCATCAAACGTCTTTGATGTGAATTCACCAGCATTATCAAGACGAATAGACTTAATTGGATGATCAGGGAAATGTGCCCATAATTTAATCATTTGTGCCAGCAATTTAGCAAACGCAACATGTCGCATTGATAACAAACAAACATGAGACCATCTGCTGGATGCGTCTATCAGGACCATGAAATAACTGAACGGTCCACTTGATGGATGAATAGGGCCACATATGTCTCCCTGAATCCTTTGCAAGAAGGATGGGGATTCAATATTAACCTTGGTTCGAGATGGTCGGACCACTAATTTCCCTTGTGAACAAGGTGTACAGGATACCTCATTGGATAAAAGGATCTTCTGGTCCTTTAACGAATGGTCATATGAGTTCTCAATAATCCTACGCATCATCGTTGATGCAGGATGACCAAGACGATTATGCTAGAGTATAAAAATATCTGGATTAATGAACTTTTGATTCATTGTAGCGTAGCTTTCAACTGTTCTTATGGTTGTGTAATACAACCCTGATGATAGAACAGGTAATTTTTCCAGTACACGCTTTTCACCACACTTATCAAAAGTGGTACAGAGAAACTCATTCTCATTTTCATTTCTGGTCTCGATATGATATCTGTTGTCACGAATATCCTTAAAGCTAAGTAGATTTCTTCTGGATCTACTTGCATACAAAGCATTATGGGTACTCAACTTTGTTCCATTTTCTAATAACAATGTAGCTCTTCCTGAGCCCTCTATCAAATTTGCAGTACCCATGATTGTGTTAACATTTATTTGCTTCAACCAAGGTTAGGCAAGAAAAATATTTCTTGTCGGTCAGGATTGTGTGTGTAGTAGCACAATCAACAATACACAAATCACCATCATTTCTGCAAGCACGCAACCCATTGTTGGAATCCATATCCTTTCATAAAACAAAAGGCATTACATTAGTTCGAAGGGATTACAAAAGGCATTACAATAGTCAAAAGGAAATACTTGTGAGCATACATGCATTACAGTAGTAAAAGGAAATACTAGTAATCAAAAGTTCATGCCATATTTTCACCACAGCTTATATTTCCATCATCATCTTCGAAGAAGTCGGAGACAGTAAGCTTGATTGGATCAACAGGATCAGTATGATCAATAAAATTCGTCTCCACGACCTTCTCTTTTCCTTTGATCGATTCTTGATATGGTTTTACCAAGCGATCCGGTACACGACAAATATGAGCCCAATGGCCTGTTCCACCACATCGATAGCATATAGTTTCAGTGTTTTTAGGAGCTTGGCTTTGTGGGCCTTTTCCTTTCTCACGCTTTTCATATTTGTTCCACCTCTTGTGGTACACCTTTTTGTCCCTTCCATAAGGCTGGAAGTTGTTATGCCCATAGCCCTGACTACGACCACGTCCACAACCTCGACCTCGACCTCTAAAGGGTCCTCGGCCTCGTTTGGGTCCAGAGTTACCATCATATCTTGTCACATTCGCTTCAGGGAATGGAGCACTGCCTACGGGGCGAGTTTGATGGTTCTTCGTTAATAATTCATTATTTTGCTCTGCAACGAGCAAACAAGCAATCAGATCTGTAAATTTCTTAAACCCTTTTTCTCGATATTGCTGCTGTAGGACCATATTCGAGGGATGGAACGTGGAGAATGTTTTCTCAAGCATAGATTCGTCAGTTACTTTCTCACCACAACTGCGAAGCTTGGATACAATTTTGAACATGGCTGAATTGTATTCATTTACGAACTTAAAGTCCTGCAGCCTGAGATTAGACCAGTCATATAGTGCTCGGGGGAGAGCTATTGCTTTCATGTGCTCAAACCTTTCCTTGAGCCTAACCCACAATTCGAGTGGATCTTCGTCATTCAAATACTCCCCTTTTAGGTTTTCATCCATATGATGACGGATAAAAATTGTGGTCTGGGCTTTGCTTTGCACATATTCTTCATTCCCTTCTTTTATTGTATCTCCAAGATTCTTATATCTTAAATGGAGAGTTGTGTCCAATGCCCATTCATAATAGTTTTTCCATCCAGTTGGAGTGGTGCATACAGGCAATTGGCTATGTTTTCCATCCTGGATATCGATCAAAACAATCGTATGTCAGAATAATTTTAATATGACATATCTAAATTTTATCATACCCGACTTCATGTCGCTGGTATTAGATTTTTGGAACTTCTAGCCCAAAATATCATGATATTTGTAAGCTTCAAGTTACAAATATATATAACCACACAATGAGCGAACTCACGGGGTAAAATAATCGTAAACAATTAGTATAAACATAACCGCACACTGAGCGAACTCGTGGGGTAGCCATAATAAGTGCATAAAATTAAGTATACATATATAACCGCACAAACGAGCGACTCGCGGGGTTTATTATAAATACAGAAATTAAATATATGTATAGATACATAACCACACAACGAGCGAGCTCGCGGGGTTACCAAAATAAACGCAGAAAATTAAATATATGTATAACCGCACAAACGAGCGAACTCACGGGGTTTAATATATAAGTATAGAAGTTAAATATATGTATATATAACCACTCACCGAGTTAAAACTCGTGGGGTAACCAAATATAAATGTATCCGTCCACCGAGCAAGCTCGTGGGGTAAACATAATATAGAAAATAAATATAAACACATAACGGTTATTTTCTGATGTGAAAGATCCAATGTATTATTGGCAATCACAGAGCATACTTATAAATAACAGATATAAATAAGTATGAAATAAATATAAAATAAATTTAATAGTATCGTTAGTAGAATAAATTAACGAAACTAAATTAGTAATGATATCAAAATTTCGTACCTTAATCGGTTTGAGCGATTCGTGCTGATAAAGTGTTGTAAATATATATAAATACTAGATTAGTAGATTAAATGAACTACTTAAATATAAAAAGGGTAGTAGAACACAAAATAAAGTAACTCTCTTGCTCTTTTATTTCTCACAATATTGCACAAAGACAACAATGTTTAGAAGTTTTTTTCTCTCGGCCAAAGTGCATGAGTTCAACCCCTATTTATAAGAGAATTGCACAGACACAATATTTCCCTCATTTAATGTTGTGGAGCCAAGTCAACTATTGTCAACCTAACCCCCTCAGAGCACCTCCAACGGGTCGTTGCTGGAGATCGTGTAAGCCGTAGACACGGCGCTGACACGACGCGCTGGCACGACTCGTCGTGTTAGGTGGTCGTGTCAGCGGCACCGTGTCAGCGGGTCGTGGCTGGTTCCAGCAACGACTCGTCTTGTCGTGCCAGACGCCAACGGCTAGTCGGTTGGCCAGTCACGACCCGACACGTGGCGACGCCGACCCAAAAAAAACGCTAAATTTGTGTATAAATACAGATCCACCCCAACTCAAATTTCACCCTCTCTTTACTTGTTTCAAGCTTTTATTCCTCCATTTCTCATCAAATTCTCTCCAAAAAAATTTCCTACACTCGCTATGGACGAGAATCGAGCCCTCCAATCCCTTGCCGTGGTCGTGGCAGCCGCGCCGACCCCTCCCCCTCCCCCTCCTATAAATACCCCTCACCACTCCCTCATTTTCTCACACCTCTCAAACTCTCTCTCTCACAAATTCTCTCAAACTCTCTCATTTTCTCGATATGTCGCGTCCATCTAACTGGGCAACCGGGGCTCTTTGGTCCGACGAGGATGAAATGCATTTGGTGCTCAATTGGCTTACCCATTACCAGCACGGGGGCCAGTATTGGCATATTCTGTACGTTGCTTACATTGACACCGGGGACGATACCTGCCCACAACGGACGGAGAAGCAAGTCAAGGACCACTTCCAGAAGATGAGAAAGAAGTGCAAGTGGTTTGATAAAATCTACCGGGAAAAATTGGCCGACCTTAGGAAAGGGGCAACGGAAGACGAAGTATACGCCGCGGCCGTTTCTGATTATGAAGGCCAACACAGGCAGTGGACAAAACGTGATGTGTGGGAGATGCTCAAAGACGATGCGAGGTGGCGTTTACATATTAGTACCATTAGGAATTAGTTTAATCTTATTTTAATAATTATGTTTTAAATTATCTAAATATGCACTAGCGTTTAAAATATTATGTAATGTGTTTGTGGTTTGAAATAAAAGTACTATTTAAATGTGGGGTGTTTTTTTAATTTACTGAAACTGTGTACACACTGCTTAGACACTGCTCCTGACACTACCATTGGAGGAGCAGTGTCAGGAAGCCAAAAAGCACTCCCTGACACTGCTCCTTGACACTGCACATTGTCTAACCATTGTAGATGCTCTCAAGACATGGTGCATGTGTTCTTCTATGGATATGTGAAATGTGGGGGGGGGGGGGGGGCATATTATTTTCACACAAAAAAGACAATAATAAGAATGCATACACTAAGAGCACCCACATCGGTGCGAGGCGTGCGCGCGAGGCCGGGGCGGGAGCAAGAGGAAGAAGGTTCGGGGTTCCAGCGATGTGGGGTTCGGGGCGTGCGGCGTGGTGGGGGGGTTCGGCCTCGCGAGTCCGGGGCGCGGGGCAAGAACAAGCCCCGCTGCCTCGCTCCTTGCTGCTTCGCCGCCGTCCATTCCCTTGCCTACGCGTGTCTGCAACAAAAAGAAGATGCAGACGCAAAGTAAATGGAGAAGAAGCACAGTAACTAGGGTATTAATTAGGTTATAATATTATGGTAAGTTAGTGAATTAGGTTAATATATTGTAATTAGTTAGTTTAATATATGGTAAGGTTATTAATTAGGTATTAATTAGGTTTTTATAAGTAATAAAATTAGTTTTAAATTTTAAAAATCAATTTTTAAATTTAATAATCGATTTTAAAACTTAAAAATTAGTTTTTTATTTTAAAAGTCATTTTTCTGTTGCGATAAAAAATGTCCGACGATGATGCCCAAACGTTATTATCAGGAATAGTAATTGTCAGTGTTTCAAAAAAATATATATGGTATTAGTAACGGTTATCAAAGAATTCATCACTACATAAGCTTATATCGACCAAATGAATTGTCAATTTAAATTATGTATTTTTTATGTCATTTTTTAATTTTGTATTTTATTAATGAACTTTTATTTCTATTAATGAAATTTTATTTCTATTTTATTTAGTAGTTTTCGATTTAAAAATAACGTTAACAATTCAATTAAAAACTTAATTAATTACAAGCCCCTACACACTTTTTAGGGGCAGGGGCCTGAGCCCTGCCCAGTCAGCAGAGGATTTTGCCTCCGGGTTTGTCATGATTGCTCTGTCCTCAAGCAACAGATAATTTCATAAATCTGTTATTTCTGTTATGTTCTTAGTTAGTGTTCGAAACGGTGCGTTTAGGTAAGTGAAGGCGTGAGAGTCACGCGCATGTCATCTTCTTCTTCCTCTGACCCACGCACGATCAGGTGGTCCTGCTGCTGCAGCGGAGAGCACGGAATCGCAGGCATAGCACGTCCCATATATGATGCGTCCTCTTTTCATTTCTGGTTGTCTATGATTTGGTACAATTTTGTATTTTGGTTAATTAGGGTTTTCATTTCTGTTCTTTTCCATTTCTTAGAACAATTTGTAATCCTTCTTCGATCAATTACAGCCAAATCCTTCCTTTCCTGGTCTAATATCACCTGAATCGAATTCCAAACACATCTATTGTGTAACAAGTGTTATCAGAGCTCTACATCCCGCAACCTGTGATGGCATTGACGATTGAAATGGAGCAAGAATCAGAGATTGGGTCGCCGGAGCTTCGTGCTGAGAACTCCGAGCTCAAAGCTTCCAATGAGGCACTACGCTTACGTCTGGAAGAGATGGATGCGATGAAGCCACAGCTAGCTCAACTCATGCGTGAGAAGCAGCAAACCCAGCAGCAAACCCAGCAACAAACACAACAACCTCGAGATCCTTCTTCATCCATGGGTCCTAAGGTACCAAATCCACCCATTCCTATTACACCTCAATGTCTTACCTATTCCCCTCACCAGACGCAACCACCAGATCCCCATTCACCTCAAAAACCCAGGATGAACCAAGCTTCTGATGTTTCTTCCTGGGTCACAAACCCACAACACCAGATAAATGGCCAAAACCCCATTCCACCTCAAACCACCCAAGCCCCACAAGCTACCCATACACCACCACAAACACAGACTCCTGTGAATCAAAACCACCAACAACAGATACCTCAAGGGCTCAATGTTCCTGGTATGCAGATCCTAGTCCAGGACCCTCAAATTTTTTTTTCCAACCCTTACATGGCTTATTTGGCTCAAATGATGTACCCCCAGCTATTGAACCCTCAGATGATTAATCCCCAGTTATTGAACCCTCATATGGTCACTCCTCAGTTCATAAACCCCCAAATGCTTAACCCTCAGATGTTGAACCCTCAAGCATCCTGTCACATGAAGCTTTTGGGCATATGGTTCACATTAACCAAGCCAAGTCTATAAGGGTAACTGGTATGATCCTCAAGCACTCTATAGCCATACTGGTGGATACTGGGGCCACTAGGTCTTTCATGGATCAAGCTACTGCAACAAGACTGGGACTGGCAATATATATGGGTCCCAAGGTACTAGTGAAGATGGGAAATGGTGATATCCAGCAATGTACTGTTGTGGAAAGGATTTCTTGGGTATTGGCAAATCAAACTTTGGAATGGGAGTTCTTAATCATGCCTTCGGGGGGATTTCATATGGTCCTGGGTGTGGATTGGTTGCAAACTATCAGTCCTATTGAATTAGACTACAAGGAGAGATCTATCACTATTTCTTTGGGGCCTGAGAGGCTTACACTGAAGGAGGCTGCACCCTCAGATACATGCACTTTGGCTAGCTTTAACTCCTTGAGGCATGACATCATGGCTGGTGAGTCTCTATTCCTTGCTCAATTCACTTTGGTTACTATTGATGGTTATAATGCACTGGAGTTAGACACAGATTTACAAGCTGTGTTAGATCAGTTCCCTAAGGTTTTTGATTCACCTACAACCCTGCCCCCTAGGAGGTTTTGTGACCATCAGATCCCTTTACTCCCTGGTAGTCACCCACCAGCCATTAGGCCTTATAAGCATTCATATGATCAGGAAAAATGTCTTGGAGGCTTTGGTTAGAGACATGTTAAAGGCTGGGGTAATTCAACACAGCACTAGCCCTTATTCCTTCCTAGTCCTTTTGGTTAAGAAAAAATATGGGTCTTACAGAATGTGTGTGGACTTTAGGCAACTAAATGACCAAACAGTGAAGGACAAATTTCCTATTCCAACCATTGAGGAGCTGCTAGATGAATTGACTGGTTGCACCTTCTTTTCAAAGATTGACTTGAGGTCTGGATACCATCAAGTAAGGCTGGCTGAAGGAGAGGAGGCCAAGACAGCCTTTAGAACTCATGAGGGGCACTATGAGTTCAAAGTTATGCCTTTTGGATTGACCAATGCCCCTTCCACCTTTCAGTCACTAATGAATCAAGTCCTCCATGATTTTCTGAGAAAATTTGTTCTAGTCTTTCTTGATGATATTCTCATTTATAGTAAGAGTTGGGCTGAGCATTTAGAGCATGTGAGACTGGTACTGCAAAGGCTTCAAGATCACCAGCTGTATGCCAAGTTATCCAAATGTGAGTTTGGGAGAAGACAAATTGACTATTTGGGGCATGTAATTTCTGCTGAGGGGGTGGCAACTGACCCTGCCAAAATTCAAGCTATGAAAGACTGGCCTACTCCAAAAACAATTAAATCTTTAAGGGGTTTCTTGGGGTTGACTGGATATTACAGAAGATTTATACAGGGTTATGGGAAGATAGCCAAACCACTGACAAATTTGATGAAGAAAAATAGTTTTGCTTGGTGTCCTAAGGCACAACTGAGTTTTGATGCTTTGAAAGAAGCTATGAGTACTGCTCATGTATTGAGGCTCCCATATTTTACCAAACCTTTTGTCATAGAAGTTGATGCTTGTGATAAAGGAATTGGAGGTGTTCTCATGCAGGAGGGCAGACCTATTGCCTTCCTGAGCAAGGCTTTGGGGAAGAAGAATGCTGCTATGTCCACATATGAGAAGGAATTATTGGCTGTCATGACTTGCATCCATAAATAGAGGCACTATTTTGCTTCTGGGAGTGTGGTTTTAAGAACTGATCATCAAAGCCTGAAGTTTTTATTGGAGCAGAAATTGACTACTTCTTTCCAACATAAATGGCTGGCCAAATTGATGGGACTCAATTATACAATTGAATTTAAGAAGGGCAAGGAGAATGTGGTTGCTGATGCCCTCTCTAGACTTCCTGAGGCTGATTTGGGTTCTATTTCTACTGTGATTCCTGCTTGGATGGCTGAGGTCCATGCCAGCTATGATAGTGATCTGGAGGCTCAAAAGCTACTATTGGAGCTCTCTTTGGCCAAATATTCAATGCCATCTTATGATTTGCAACAAGGTATAATCCTATATGAGGGCAAGGTTTATTTGGGGTCAGATTCTGATATCAGAAGAAAGATTATTTCTTGTTTACATGAGTCTCCAATTGGGGGTCACTCTCTTTGGCCAAATATTCAATGCCATCTTATGATTTGCAACAAGGTATAATCCTATATGAGGGCAAGGTTTATTTGGGGTCAGATTCTGATATCAGAAGAAAGATTATTTCTTGTTTACATGAGTCTCCAATTGGGGGTCACTCTGGTATATCTGTAACCACTAAGAGGATTAAGCAACATTTTTTTTGGCCTCACATGAATAGGGACATATATGATTTCATCAGAGAATGTGATACATGTCAAAAATGCAAGTCAGAACACACTCCTTATGCTGGTCTCTTACACCCTCTCCCAATTCCCTCAAAGCCTTGGACTGACATATCAATGGATTTTGTGGAAGGGCTCCCTAAATCTGGCCACAAGGAGGCTATTCTGGTGGTGGTTGACAGATTCAGTAAGTATGCTCACTTCTTACCTTTATGTCATCCCTTCTCTGCTGCAGATGTGGCTCAAATATTTTTTGACAACATCTTCAAACTTCATGGCCTCCCTGAATCTATAGTCTCTAATAGAGACCATCTGTTTCTTAGTAATTTTTGGAAGGAGCTTTTCAAGAAACTTGATGTTAAACTGCACATGTCCACTGCTTATCACCCACAAACAGATGGACAAACTGAGAGAGTAAATCAGTGTCTGGAAAATTATTTGAGAGCAATGTCCCACCTATTTCCCAAGAAATGGAGCACTTGGCTGTCTTCTGTAGAGTTTTGGTACAACACTTGTCACCAATCTGCTATAAAGATGTCCCCATTTGAGGCTTTATATGGGTTCCCTGCACCAGTAATGAGCTTTGGCCCAGTGCAGTCTCATGTGGCAGCTGTGGAGAGTTTCATCAACTCTAGGGAGGAACTCAATAGGGTTTAAAAGGATAATTTAAACCAAGCTCAGGCCAGGATGAAGCATTATGCATATAAGAACAGGTCAGAGAGGGAGTTTGCTGTGGGTGACTGGGTATACTTAAAGCTTCAACCATACAGGCAGAACTCAGTGAACTTGAGGAGCAACCTGAAACTGTCACCAAGATTCTATGGCCCATTTCAAGTGTTGGAAAGAATTGGCAAAGTAGCATACAAGTTGAGGCTCCCTGCCAGCTCTCTTATTCATCCTGTGTTTCATGTCTCCCTTTTGAAGAAACAACTGGGAGCTGGGTCATAAGAATAGATTGCTCCATCAGCTCCCTGACACCACTGCAGAAGGCCACTTGAAATTGCAACCATTGGCATTGCTGCAGACAAGGATTGTGAAAAGGGACAATGCTGCTGCTGTCCAGTACCTGATTCAATGGGACAGATCAAGCCCTGAGGATGCTACATGGGAGGAGGCCCCGACAATTCAGAAGCATTTCCCAGAGTGGATTGCTAAAGCATTGGCTTGAGGTCAAGCCAATTTTGAAGGAGAGGGTATTTGTCATGATTGCTTCGTCCTCAAGCAACAGACAATTTCATAAATCTGTTATTTCTGTTATGTTCTTAGTTAGTGTTCGAAACGGTGCGTTTGGGTAAGTGAAGGTGTGAGAGTCACGCGCATGTCATCTTCTTCTTCCTCTGACCCACGCACGATCAGGTGGTCCTGCTGCTGCAGCGGAGAGCACGGAATCGCAGGCATAGCACGTCCCATATATGCTGCGTCCTCTTTTCATTTCTGGTTGTCTATGATTTGGTACAATTTTGTATTTTGGTTAATTAGGGTTTTCATTTCTGTTCTTTTCCATTTCTTAGAACAATTTGTAATCCTTCTTCGATCAATTACAGCCAAATCCTTCCTTTCCTGGTCTAATATCACCTGAATCGAATTCCAAACACATCTATTGTGTAACAGGGTTCATGTTTCTGCCCCCACTGATGTGGATGCTCTAAGGAGAATCGTTGTGCGTTCGGGGTTTGCTAAACCAAACTCTCTCCTGTTTCCTCCTCCTCGCCGTCTCTTCGGATTCTCTCCATTGATTGCAAGTTTCCGTTACGAATATTCATGACCCATATTTTTCATCTCCCATTAAAGGTGCAGACTGATCGACATGGGGGCTGGGTATATAGAGGGGAGACCCTGGCTGGAATCGAAACGGTGGAAGAGATGGCAGTGCGATGCGAGGGGCGATCGGAGGAGATGTCCGAGCGGTCGCCGTCAAATCAAGCATCGGTATTTTCTGATTTCCCTATGTCCCGCTCTCCGGCCGGCCATGTTCCTACTTCGGTCGTTTGGGTCTCACATATTTTTATGCCTGTTTGAACTTTGATTTAGGCGTTGCTTGGTCCGTTTTGTTTGTTCTCGATGCTTCGTTCGTCCCTGCTCATCCCCAATATACTACTGTCTGTTTAATTTTATCCCTTTCATTTATGTGTTCTTTCCTTCATGTACGTTGTGATGCCCCGTGTTTATATAATTTGATTGCTTTATGATTGAACTGACAGTCACATGATCTATGACTATTAGACTTAATTATCATTGTTTTGCCTCATAACTGACAGCCACATGACCTACGACAAAACGTTTACCATGGACTATCATAAAGGTGCTGGTGTTGAGGTCAGTTTTTTTTAATACTTTGATTGTTTAGTTCTCAATAGTTGTTTATATTATCATTGCAATCATGTTAATTAATTACATTAGTAATTGGACTTCCATTTTGTTCAATAATATTCGTTACCTTTTCTGACATTTTTTTTCAATGGTATCTTGTGTGAGGTTTCTCTCGATTGAAGCTCCATTTTTTATTTGGTATTTTCCTTTTCGTTTCGCTGTTTGGCTACTGAAAAGATATCATCCGTTGTTGAGCTTTGACGAGAAATTTTGATATAATCAATGGGTAATTGTAATACTAATTGTTGTGTGGTGCAGGAGAATTGATTGTGATTCGATGGCTTCGTTGGCTCTGATCAGTGACACTGAGGCTTGGAAGGGTATATATGAAGGTATGGGAATGGCGGATTTGATTGACACTAAATCTGTAGCTACTATTTCTCTAGATTGAGCTTTTCAATGCTAGCGTGTGTAAAAATCATGGATACCCAATTTTGGTGTGTTATGTCAAAACCAGTAGGTTAAGGATTTTGAATTTGTGGGTTTTTGTTGGGTTAGCTTATAAAGAAATCATTGAAATTTTAGATCCATTAATTAGGATAGAAGTTTAGAGATTTAGATGATTTCTGCTGCTATATGAAACCAGTTGATCCCAGCACAGTGAATCTTTAGCTAATGTCATAGCATATATGCCCTTGTGGAGATTGATATTAACGCAATGTCCTCAAATTAGTTGATGTAATGGCAACTCGATCTAGAAATCGAATTTTATCGGGATATAAAGTACATATGTTGAATGGTACTTGCTTTAAATTTTCTAATGTTTGACGATTTTGGTAGAAATAGATCATGATATGATAAGTGTTCGTTTCTTCCCCATTTTGCTTTACAAAAGTTAAAATACACAATTTGGTCATCAGGTTCTATCTTTAAACAATTTAATGGTGTCATGTTGGTGCACAAGATGCCCTAACAGTTTTTAAGTGGAACTGACTTCTATCAATGCATTTGCTAGATAAAAACAAAGGGTGCATGAATTATTTTTGGTAAGGTTATACTGGAGGCGTAGTTATTCATTGAGTTCAAGTGCCTTACTCAGAGTAGTAAACAAGTATTTTCAAATGAGGTAGGTATAACAAGTAATGTTCACAAAACAAAGAAAATATGTTGGTTAAGTGAGTTTGTGGGTTTTTTTGTTTTTAAACTGATGTGTAGATGAAGATCCAAATGGAAGGTATTGTTTATACATAATGGACTCTCTCTTGCTAGAAGATGTTTGAGGTAAATAATGTAATTTTTATTTCGAAATTACTATTTTCTTATTAATGTTTATCATCATGTAGTAGTGTTAAATGATCCACAACTTGATGGTGTGAAAGGAATTAGAAGCTTTCTACTGCTTGCCATATGAACTAAAAAAATGAAAGTTGGACCACCTCTCACAATACATACAGTGGTTTGCATGATAGGATACAACCATAATGAATTATCATGCCTTGGAAACTTATAGGGTTTTTGTATTATATTTATACAGTACAAAATATTCGAAAGGATTTTTTTGAAACAATTCTGAATTCTTCACATAACATTTAATTTACTATTATGATCAAGCTCCGGGAAGATAAAAAATCCATAACATATACTACTGAATTATTTCTTTGAAAATTTGAGAGATTAAATGTAATCTCTATTCTATTTGTATTAGTTCTCCTTAGTAGAGTACAATTTTCATTCATTTTTTGTTATAAGTGCTAAAATATTTTATGGGATAATTGTCAAAACATGCACTAATGTTTCGTCCACAAACGAAATAGTGCACAATGTTTTGTCCACGTCGTCTGGCTACCCTTATGAATCGTCCACGCACTTCTGTTAGAAAAATTAACGGAATATTCCATTTCTGTCATACATGTGCAGTTAAAGTATAACTGAAATGACCATTTTACCCTTACCATGAATCATTTGACTTTTCCTTTTGACTTTTGCATGAGACATTACCATTCTACCCTTTCTAATAAAAAAACAATTTAAAAAAAATAAATAGAAAAATAAAATAATTTTTTAATAAAATTAGTTTTTTTTTTATAAATTCAGTTTTTATTTATAAAAAAATATTTATTTATAAAAATCAGTTTTTTTTATAAAATCAGTTTTTTTAAAATAATTTTTTTTATTAATGTAGAAATGAGAAAATATGTTCTCATTCAACTTGTTTTGATAATACACAAGTAACTAATATATATACACAAGTATTGAGACTCTTCAACTACTCCATTAATGAAGAGATCATTAATGGTGACTTTTCCACTCCTCAATACTAATTACACTCCCCCTCAAGCTGATAATCATGCCCAGCTTGTTACAAAAGTAATCAACTCTAGTACCCGGAAGTGCTTTAGTGAACAAGTCCCCTAATTGATCTCCTGTTTTCACATATGCGGTGGTAATCAAATTTTGCTGAAGTTTTTCACGGACGAAATGACAATCAATCTCGATATGCTTGGTTCGTTCATGAAACACGGGATTTGAGGCAATATGAAGAGCAGCTTGATTATCACACCATAACTTTGCGGGCATGGAGACTTTGAGACCAAGTTCTGAAAGGAGTTGGTAGATCCACATTATTTCACTTACAGACTGGGCCATGGCTCTGTATTCCGATTCAGCACTAGATCGAGAAACTACATTTTGTTTCTTACTTTTCCATGAGACCAAATTGCCTCCTACGAATACACAGTACCCTGAAGTAGATCGACGATGAATCTTGCATCCTGCCCAATCTGCATCTGTAAAACACTCTATATGAGTATGACCATGATTCTGATAGAGTATACCTCGTCCAGGTGCTCCTTTTAGATAACCCAGAATATGTTCGAGCGCGGCCTAATGCTCGATTGTAGGGGAAGACATAAACTGACTTACAATGCTCACTGAGTATGCAATGTTAGGCCGGGTTACTGTAAGATAGTTTAGTTTCCCCACAACTCTTCTATACCTTTTTGGATTTTCAAACAATTCTCCTTCTTTCATGAGTTGTGTATTTTGAGCCATTGGGGCAGAACATGGCTTGACTCCTAGCTTTCCAGTTTCTGTTAACAAGTCCAGCACATATTTTCTCTGAGATAAGAAAATTCCCTTCTTGCTTCTTGATACTTCTACTCCCAGAAAGTACTTCAAGACACCCAAATCTTTGGTACTAAATTGACTGTGGAGAAACGACTTCAACGAAGAGATGCCCACCTTATCGCTGCCGGTGATAACAATATCATCCACATATACCACTAGGAGAATAACACCTGCTGGAGAGCTCCTGTAAAACACAGAATGATCGGACTTGCTCTTGTTCATTCCAAACTTTTCCACTGCTTGACTAAACTTTCCAAACCACGCTCGAGGACTTTGTTTGAGCCCATATAAAGATTTCTGAAGATGACATACCATTCCAGACTCCCCCTGAGCAACAAAACCTGGAGGTTGCTCCATATAAACTTCCTCATTCAAGTCCCCATGTAAGAAAGCATTTTTGATATCTAGTTGGTATAATGGCCAATCATAAGTGGCTGCCAAAGAGATAAACAATCGCACATAAGTCAGTTTAGCAACAGGAGAGAAAGTATCCGAGTAATCCACCCCATAAGTTCGAGCGAATCCTTTAGCCACCAGGCGAGCCTTAAGACGGGCTACAGAACCATCAGAATTGAATTTAGTAGCAAATACCCACTTACAGCCAATAGCCTTTTTCCCGGGAGGTAGCGGAACCAATCGCCAAGTACCATTAGCATCCAATGCACTCATCTCCTCTGTCATCGCTGAACACCAGCCAGGATGGGATAAAGCCTCATGAAGAGTTTTAGGAACCGAAACTGAATCAAGAGAGGCAATAAAGGAACACGACATAGGAGACAACTGATCATATGACACAAACGAAGAGATAGGATACGTACACTGTCGTTTACCTTTACGAAGGGCGATGGGGAGATCATCATCAGGATCTGTTGGCGAAGAGGAACTCGACTCTGGACATGCAGCGGGAGGGGCTTGAGTAGCGGGTGGTGCCTGTGTAGCGGGAGGGGCTTGAGTAGCGGGTGGTGCCTGTGTAGCGGGAGGGGCCTGTCGTCGGGAATAAATGTATCGGATTGGCAATGGCGGTGGTGGTGGTGGATTCAGAACAGTATGCATAGATGGTGTTGGCGTAGTGGTAGGTGTAGGTACAATCCGTTCTCGATGAGAGATGTGGTAAACTAACAAGTCATCGTTCTCCCCCTGTCTTGGAGTATGAGGAATTGCCGAATAAAAGAAAGGACAATGCTCCATAAAAGTGACATCAATGGAGACAAGATATCGGTGGAGATCTGGACAATAACAGCGATATCCTTTCTGTAACCGAGAGTACCCCAAGAAAACACACTTGACCGATTTTGGATCCAGTTTTGTACGACTAGGGCGAACATCACGGACAAAACATATACTCCCAAAGATACGAGGAGTAATAGGAAAAAAAGGTTTGGTGGGGAATAAGACTTGATACGGGATGTTACCTTGAAGGACAGACGAAGGCATACGATTAATGAGAAAACACGCAGTGGAGACTGCGTCAGCCCAAAAATATTTTGGCACATGAGTCTGAAATAAAAGGGCTCTTGCAGTTTCAAGCAGATGTCTATTTTTTCTTTCAGCAACCCCATTTTGAGATGGAGTGTCAACACAAGACGATTCATGAAGGATACCATTCTGAGCCATATAAGTAGTGAATGGCGCAGAAAAATATTCTTTTGCATTGTCACTTCTCAAGATACGAACTTTAGTACCAAACTGAGTTTGTATTTCAGCACAAAAAGCAGTAAAATGAGAAAATAACTCAGAACGGTTTTTTCATGAAATAAAGCCATGTAGTTCGGGAAAAATCATCCACAAAAGAGACAAATATTGAACCCCAGTTTTAGACACCACGGGTGACGGACCCCAAACATCAGAGTGAACTAATTCAAAATGGGAACAAACTCTTTTCTTGACTCTAGGAGTAAAAGGGAGACGATGATGTTTAGCAAACCGACATGCTTCACAATCGAAGGATTGTACCTTTTCAAACTGGGGATAGAGGCGCTTCAAAACCGGAAGCGATGGGTGGCCGGAACGACAGTGAGCTTCAAGCAGGGTTAAGGAGGCTAAACAAGCGATTGGTGGTGCGGGTCTTTGGGTATCCATAATGTAAAGCCCCCCTGATACATGTCCTTCGCCAATAATTCGCTTCGTCAAAAGATCCTGAAACAAACAATGATCAGGGTAAAATGAGACACAACAATTGAGGGCCCGAGTTATTTTACTGATAGACAACAGATTAAAAGAAAATCCAGGCAAACTTAAGACAAATGGTAAGGAAATGGACGGTGTAAGGTGGGTTGTCCCAGAACCGAGAACCAAACGCTCAGACCCATCAGCTAGTGTTACAGAAGAACACGAAGAATGAGGCTTATAAGTGTTAAGTAATTTAGGGTTACCTGTCATGTGATCTGTGGCACCAGAATCAAGGACCCATTGGGAAGAGGATGCTGATGAAATGGAACACATAGGTAGATTACCTGACTCGGCGGCAGAGGCGACAGAGTGAGATGAACGCATGAGTGTCTTCTGGTACTGACGAAATTGATCATACTCAACAGCAGATAGAGTGATTGTTCGATAACCAACAGATCGAGGTTCTCGATTCCAATGCATAGGGTTTCCTTCCATCATAATGGAACACTTGGTCTCCAGTAAATAACGGATGGAAAATTCCCGGATTAGGCAGCCGAATTAGGCGGCGGCGAACGGCGGCACGTGGGGTCCACGCGCGGTGGTAGACGGGCGGCGCGTGACTTCACGCGCGGTGGAAGGCGGTGGCGCGTGGGGTCCACGCGCGGCTGTACGCGGTGGCGAAAATATCCAGAAACTCCAGAACGGCCGGTTATGCCTTGTAAAGACCTCACTCGCCGGAGGTGAGAGAAAAAAGGTGTCTGGAACTTCGTAAATAAGCCAAACAGTTCCCAAATACTAGCAACTTGTCCCGGCAAGTGCAACTCCGGTTGGGGTCAGATGGCTCTGCGATTTCAGAAGAAGGAAACCCAAAATATTTTCTATCCAATGGGATAGGAGGTGAGAACAGAATGCCAATAAAAAACAAAACACACCTAACGTGAACGTGCACACCGGGCACAATGGAGGCTCACTCCTAAATTTCCCAACCCCACAGAGCTGATAACCACAGCTCTGATACCATGTAGAAATGAGAAAATATGTTCTCATTCAACTTGTTTTGATAATACACAAGTAACTAATATATATATATATATATATATATATATATATATATATATA
Organism: Erodium maritimum; assembly: GCA_963921825.1. Taxonomy (NCBI): domain Eukaryota; kingdom Viridiplantae; phylum Streptophyta; class Magnoliopsida; order Geraniales; family Geraniaceae; genus Erodium; species Erodium maritimum. Next base: position 39,257,877 of record OY997593.1, on the reverse strand, counting down.
TATATATATATATATATACAAGTATTGAGACTCTTCAACTACTCCATTAATGAAGAGATCATTAATGGTGACTTTTCCACTCCTCAATACTAATTACAATTAAAAACAGTTTTATTTCAAAAATCATTTTTATTTTTTTAAAAATTAATTTTATTTATATAAAAAAATTTAATTAATAATTTTTTCTTTTTTTCTTTACCCTGTTCATTATTTTTTTTATAAAATCAGTTTTTTTTAAAAAAATAATTTTTTTTATTAAAAACAGTTTTATTTCAAAAATCATTTTTTATTTTTTAAAAAAATTAATTTTATTTATATAAAAAAATTTAATTAATAATTTTTTTTCTTTTTTTATTTAAATTTTAAAAAAATAAAAATGATTTTTGAAATAAAACTGTTTTTAATAAAAAAAATTAAAAAAAACTGATTTATATATATATTTTTAATTAAAATCTGAATTTTTGAAAATAAAAATAATTTTTGAATCTCAAACCAAACGGGCAAAATTGAGGGTATATCAGTCTTTTAACTCATTCTTATTTTTGAATTTCAAACCAAAAGGACAAATTTGTCAATTCAGGTTCTGCTGTTACACTTTTTTAACAGAAGTGTGTGGACGATTCATAAGGGTAACCAGACGACGTGGACAAAACATTATGCACTATTTCGTTTGTGGACGAAACATTAGTGCATGTTTTGACAATTATCCCATATTTTATTGCAAGACAATTTCCAATAAGGTATTCTTTTTTAGTATGTTGTGTTTTTCCTTTGGTTTGTATAAATGCTAGATTCATTTTTTTTCTGATCATCCGTCTTTAATTCCAAAGTTGGCTTCTTCGATTTTGTGAATTGATCGGCTTTAGTTGCTGTAATCAATTTGGGCATCGTTACACTCGATTTGGTTCTGCTTTAGATTAACTTTATAATTTCTTCAATTTGGGACTCTACTTCTTCCAACCATATGTTTTGTCGATCTAAAATTGTTGGATCTATGCTTTGAATCATATAACGTGGATTGAGGTATAAGAGTCCATTAGTGAAAGAAATGAGCAAAGAAGAATATGAGGATGATGGGGAGCTGTAACCAACGATGTCTTTCTCTCTAACCTATTTTAGTGACTTTGCTATTTGTGTGGTTATAGTTATTGATTATTGAGCTTTGATATGTTGTCCATTGTTCCCATCTGGAATCGTGTTGTAGAGAAACAGTAGCTATGACTTCTACTAACATTTGGAGAAAGTGGCTATGACTTTTGCAAACATCAATGGTGCCACAGCTTAAGAAATTTCCAGCGGGTTTGTATGGTTGACATGGGTCTTTTTTGCATTTGGATTTCATGCAATTGGTGTCTGGTTATGAATTTCCGTTTATGAATTTGAGGAGAGGAGGCAAAATGAATTGTAGCATGTGGGTTTATTTTTTGGTAGTTTGAATCTTCTCTGGCCTTGATGGTGAAAATTCGGAATATGAACAAGTATCATTGATTTCATGTAGCTTGTGGGTTATGTTTTCATGGAGAAGAATTGGGCACTCATTTGTTGATGTTTGTGTGGTGTGCATATCCTGGGTTGTTTTGAAATGAGAAAGCTTAGAAGTTGAGAGAATTTGAACACAAATCCTTATTTTTCTACTGTTTGCGGTAAAAGTAGTGAGCTTTTGTTTGCTTTTAAATTCCATTTTGTCGTCAAATGAGGGCTCTTGGTGATCTTATCCGGGTTTGTTGAGAAATGGGGTTAAGTCTTGTGTAGAGAGCAATAAGAGGCAGCTGATTCCACTTTAATGACCAATTGAGGGTTTTGGCTTCCTTTGCAATGTGTGATATGCCTATATATGCTTAAAAATGTAGGAAAAAGAGTTAGTACATTCTATATATACTTCCTAAATGCTTCTTCATAAATTGCTTTTACATGTACGTTAGTAAAATTGTTTAACACCCGAAAATCGATTTTACATGTTAACTCCTTTATTATCATACAAGGTATGTATGAAGATGGAATAGTACTTCAGTGATGAAAACTTTCCTATAGACAAGTACATGTTGAGTTTGATCCAGGTGCGTGTTCTTTCGAATTTCTCCTTCTGTTTTCTTATTGTTGTGATTTTGTTGTTGATGTGGAATGTGAGGCTCTATTGGGTTGGGTTTGATGATGTTAGCTTGCTGAGTTTTGTGGAACGCATGATTTTGATTTCGAACCTCTGAATCTTAATGTTACAATGATACTGTCACCACAGGGACATAATATGTGATAGTAGCCTCATTTTTTATGTTTTCATTTGGTTGTCAGATTTTTATATATTTTATTTTTTTTATTAGTATTCCTGGGCATTTTCTTTGTATTGTTTGCCTGTCAGACCTCATAATGTATGTTTCATTTCATACAAGATTTAGAGGATTTCGAGTTATTGTGTAGTGTAATAACAAGAGCTAAATAACTCACAATAACAATAGTTAGTGTGCAGTGTAGTAACAAGAGCTGATTGTTTGATGGATTGTTGTGTGGATTGTTATTAAAATGAGAGAGATATGGTTATATTTGTGAGTGATATCAATGAGTTTTATTTTTTCAGTGCAAGAAGTGGTAATATAATATTGCATTATATCATGTGGAGTTCTCTTTCTAGAAGTAGAGTGAGATTGAGCTCTTTATATTTTAATGTAGTTATAAATTTGATTTCTTTAACCTGATCCATAATTCATACCGGCTATCTTGGAAAGGAAGTATATTCTATTTTTTTACAACTTTTCCCAATTATGCAGTGTGATATAATGTTGAGACTCTCCCGTTTAAGTTAATTTGATGTCATTGTAATTTATTTTTGTGTTTATGTTATTCACTGTTGCATACAATGGAATTGAATTTGAATGGTTCACTTGATGTTTGGAAATGGTTGAGTTTTAGTCACTCTGAAAATCGAAAACCTCACAATCATTTAAATTAGAGTGTTACAATCTATTATATTTATAAAAGCGAAACCCTGTTTTTTTTATGCGTTAGAGAAGCAGTAACAGAGGCTGAATTGTTGTTTTTTGCAGAACCAGTTAGTGCTCAGAAAATCGTTTGTTTGGAAAATTGGCTTGATACTCGAAATCGTTCATGGGACTAAGAGCGGCAGATGAAGCAACAAAGAATCATCGCATTGTTGTGGTGGTAAAAAGTTATATGTCGTTGTTCATACTAGCCTCATGGAGCTTTTGACACATAGAGAGTTGCAGGTATTTAACTTGGTTTTTACAGTACAAAGATATTTCTTGCTACTATTCTCCAATGACTTCAGTCTATTCCCTTCTTTTTTTCTTTTTAAATATTTTATCAGCCAAGGGTGATTCTTGAATAAAAACGTGTACACACATGTGTAATTTTGCTTGATCCTATTATTTTGTTGTTTAAAAGGTTGATGTGTGTTATCTTTTTCCGTTGAATTTATATATAGGCTGTTTTAACTCACAAGTTAGGTCGCTTGAAATGTGATCATGGTTTATGGATTACATTTGCAATGGTAGTATTTGAATGGCTTATTTATGGTTTTATTTTAGGATTATGGTGGTATATGAATGTCTTTTTTATGATGGTTCAGTTTATTCTAGCATTACGAGTTAGTAGGCTTCATATATCCTAGGAATAAGCTACAGATGATTTCAATCCCGATATTATTTATAAGACATGGGGTGTTTGTTGTTTTCATTTTCTGCATTCCAGTTTATATACAAGTACAGTTTTTTTTTGTGGTTTGCTATATGCTTCCTCCACACTTTGAATTTACTTACAAAAATGTTGTTCACATATTAAAATGTGGGAGTTCGCCATATCTGCAGATTAAATCCCTAAGGTCGATATGACACTATTTTGCAAAGGCCGATTAATTTCATTTTTTGAGGTCATGGATACTGGCGAGGCACTAATTGTGGGTGACTTTCTACGTGATTGGATATCTTATTTGGATGCTGGTTTGTTTGTCTTGAGCTTGATTTCACAGGTGATTTTTGCTTATTTGAGATGCACTTTAAGTTTGCATCACGAGTTTGCGGTTTCAGTCTCCATAACATATGCATTTCTATATTTGTATTCATAGGAAATTTGGTAAAAATTTGGTCAATAGAAAATGTTTGTGGTCAAGGATTCTTCATAATAATTTCATTTTTCATGTTTTGAATTTTTTTGTTGTCTCCAATTTTTTATTTTCTAATTTTGTTGATAGTACGTGCTAAAATTCCGCAGCTTCAATTCATAACGCATCATATACAAAATTCTTCTCATCTTACATCATTGATTGTTTCAGGAATGTTCAGTATGAATGATGTGTGGTTACAAGCTGATATTGGGTGTATGTTGCTGTTGAAAGACTACAGACATGTACCAGATGGTCGCTTAGATTTTAGGCCATTATTTTCTTAATTCACAATCATGTAAACTATGCTGTTAAATCTATAACATGGTTAATGTTATGCAGCTACCCGAAATTGTTATCTAAAGTCGATTTGTTACGAACTTTCTTAAAGTTGTCACATTTTTTGTTCTGAACTCTGATGAAGAAATTAAGATTAGATCATAATTTAATGTAATATTATTTTAGTATTTATAATGTCAGGCTTCCTTGATTTCTGTTTTACAACTACATTCCTACTCATATGTATATAGCGACCCGAGGTAAAAGTCCACTAAGTTCAGTTTGAGAATGCAAAGAAGTAGCTCAGGCTTGTCATGTCACGGCCCAATTTTAGTAAACCGAACTCGGGACGCGAACGTTTAGAATAAGAAAACACTTGAAAACATTTCCATTAAAACATTTTACAATAACAGTTTAGTTCAACAAAAGGGTAGTTACAATTCAAATAAGACGTCCCACAAGCGGACAAAAAGGCGAGGTATCCGTCGCTAGACCAAAAGTAAAAACCCGGACTCCGCTCCTGGCTCCACAAGCTTCGAGAGCTCACCTAGTCCGTCCCACGAACAGTACCTGTAGGAAAAGCAGCTAGGGGTGAGCGTTCGCTCACCACCACGGATAACAGACTGACTACGGCATAATTAGCAGACAATGCCGGTAACACCAACAACAAACTCAACCCCGGGGATCACTGTCCCCAACCCAAGTACTCTGACTGACAAACACCCACGGTGACCTTCCTCGAACGACTCAACACTCAAACATGTAAGTAGACACGACAAAACGATCACGACCTCTTCCAAGGACTCAAAGGAACCACGTAACCCCAAACAAGATCACAAAGGATCGCACACCAAACAAGATCACAAAGGATCGCAAACCAGCTGCTCAGTAATCTCCCTCACTCATGCGCTTTGCCGAACCACTCAGGCCAGGCGGTCGACCTGTCTTACTCACCTCTCTTACTCACGCACTTTGCCGAACCACTCAGGCCAGGCGGTCGACCTGTCTCACTCACCTCTCTCACTCACGCGCTTTGCCGAACCACTCAGGCCAGGCGGTCGACCTGTCTCACTCACCTCTCTCACTCACGCACTTTGCCGAACCACTCAGGCCAGGCGGTCGACCTGTCTCACTCACCTCTCTCACTCACGCACTTTTCCGAACCACTCAGGCCAGGCGGTCGACCTGTCTCACTCACCTCTCTCACTCACGCACTTTTCCGAACCACTCAGGCCAGGCGGTCGACCTGTCTCACTCACCTCTCTCACTCACGCACTTTGCCGAACCACTCAGGCCAGGCGGTCGACCTGTCTCAGTAACCTCTCTTACTCACGCACTCACAATCACAGTCACCATCACAAACACAATCACAAGCAAGTTCGACCACAGGCACTCAAGGCCACTCAAGACACCTCAACAATCAAGACTCGGGTTCAACAACCCCACGGGCACTCACTGCCACTCAAGACACGCCAACGATCAAGACTCGGGTTCAACAACCCCACGGCACTCACGGCCACCCCAAAACACCAACAGTAAAGCACGGGCACTCACGGCCACCCAAGACACCAATTTAAATAACAGGGGCTCTCATGGCCACCCAAACACCAAATCAAATAACACGGCTCTCATGGCCACCCAAACTCGACAATAAACAACACACAACAACCTCCGGCATAAACGATGCCTCCAACAGCCCTAAGATCACTAGTTCCACAAACAACCTCCGGGCATGGTCATATGCCTCCAGTACTCCTAATATCGATAAGTTCGCAATCAACCTCCGGGCATGGTCATATGCCTCCAGTAAATCAGTTAACGCTAAGTTCTCTTCTCCTACGACACTACTAAGTGTCACATGCATTCCCGTAACACGCTTTTCTGATAAACGCTACAACCCCGTATCATGCTTTTCTAATATTTAAATAAACCTATTCAACCCACGACACCCCGGTGTCACATGCAATTCTACTGTTAACTTTCCCTAGTCAGGGCCAAGATCCGGCTACTTTTCCCTACCTCAACTGAAGAGCAACTGCTACGCTTCCTAGCTGCTGACGTTCTGGCTCGCTACCCCCGAGCTTCACTTCGATCGAAAGCCGGACTCTAAAGATAACACAAAAGCCATAAATTAATGACGGTTCCACCGTTAAGTTAAAGATTAATTTAACGGTCATGATCACTCCAGTTTAAATCCGACAGTTGTCCCTTAAACTCGAGCGGGATACAAACGGGGTCACGGCGAATCGGGTTTGAGTACCCGAGCACCGATACTGGTGCATGCGAGGCACGGTCCCAATGCACGAATCCCGAGGTCCGATTCAGCGGTCCGCTTTTGTTCCCTTTTTAACCCAGCTAGCAGTCCAATTTAACCAGAGTTCCATATTCGTTCCTAATTCCGATTACCAACCGTTTATTCAAAACAGAACGGTTTTTGTTTCAAATCTAATTCCCTTTTTAATTCAAATCCATTTCCGTTCCGATCTTTGTTTTTGAACAACCGCCCCTAAATCCCATTTACAAATTAGATTCACAACTCCTCGATTCAAACCGTTTTTAAAACCGAAACGCTTTTAATCCCCTTTCCATTTTAAAACCCCTTTTTTTTTAAATTTGATTTTCCGGTTTACAACCTTTTCTTTCCAAAACTGTGATTTCGATTTCAACCGAAGCAACTACAAAAAACCGTCTTTTACTCCAATCTGATTTTCAAATTCTTTTCCTTCAAAACCCTAATCAAATCCAAACTGTTTTGTTTTGTTTTACTTCCCTTTTCAACTTCAAATCCGATTCTAAATTAATCGATTTCATTTACAGGTTTAACAGATATTAATCGATTTCATTAACGGTTTAACCAAATACAGATCCAAACTAACTCGAAAAAGGTTTTATTTCATTTTCTTTGTTTGTTACAACAAAACCCGATTTACAGTAGTTCGAAGACGGGAAAAATAGAGGTTCGGTTTCGAACCGGTCGGCCGCCGGCGAGGGCGGCGTCGGCCGGGGCCTAACCGTAGAGAAGGGACGGCAAGGGCGGCGGCGGTGCACGACGGCGGGCACGGCGGTGCACGGCTGGACTCTTCTCGGCTCAGATCCGGACGGCCATGGAGGCTTCGTCCCGGATCTGTCGAACGCGCCGGAGTCGAGCACGGGAGAGGAAGACGGCATGGGGAGCTCGGGGACGGTGGCTTGACGGCGGCGTGGTTGGACGGATCTGGTGAGGGAGGAGGGTCGGACGGCGAGCTCGGGCTCGGTCGGCGCTGGCGTGGTTGGACGGAGGAGGTGAGGAGGACGGAGGTGAGGGTCGCCGGAGCTGGAGACGGGAGAGGGAGTGGTGGTCGGATCTGGTTAGGGCGAAGAAGAAGGAGGTCGGAGAGGACGTTTTCCGGCGAGGTGAGATGGCGAGGGGTGAGGGAGATGGTGGTCGGGGACGGCCGGCGACGGAGGAGGAAGGAGAGGGTCGGGGACGGCCGGCGACGGAGGAGGAAGGAGAGGGTCGGCTGTGTGGGTCGAAGAAGAGAGGAGGGGGCGGCTGAAGGAGAAAGGGAAATGGGGATTAGGGTTTCAGAACCCTAATGCCCACCCTTTTATAGGTCGGGCTTTGGGCCGGCCATTTGGGCCTCAAACAACAAATGGGCTCAAGCTCAAACCGGGTCTGGCCTGCCCAGCTTCCATTCTGTTTTTTTTTGCCACTTGTTTCAAGAACCTACCCTAATGTTTTAGGATTTTAAATTAATACCCTAATGAAACGAAGCGGGTTTTACATGTCAAGGTGAGTTCTCTCTCCAACCTAAGAATGCACCCGCCAAGGAGAACCACTATGCTCACAGGAATCTCTTAATGCAGTTTTCTCCTGCCTCCTTGTTAGTTTTTTATGCCCAAGGCCAATATTTTCATGTATGACATTATCGGTTATTAATACATTGACACTTTCATTATCATTTTGTTAAATGTTAATTGCGTGAATAATCGACTCTTTCTAAGATCATCAATTACGTGACTTGATAGTAAAACTCTTAGAACAAAAAAGTGAGTATTATTCCAATGATCCCTGATCTTATTGATATACTAAGACTAGTATGATGTTGACTTTTACTTATCATTCATATTGGATGTGAAGTCAAATCATAGATGTCATTTAGGGAAATGGTATTGGATGACCCACTGTGATAATACCACATAGGAACTGTCATGAGTATTTCTCAGTACCGTAATATGACTTAAGTCCTTTGACCTTATAGTCGTCATGGATTTCGACATAGGTGGTTATGTGTCTTGACGCAGTTCAACGTTGTCTTTGACCGGACAACAATAAAGATTGTTGTTGTATACATAATTGTCTGTGTGAGGAATGTGAGCGACTGATAAGGGTTTTGTCACTCATGTAAATATGAGAGATATCGTTTGGGCCCCTTGATAAGTGAGACTGCAGAAATGCATGACCATGCGAATCGATAATGAGTTATCACTTGCAGTCTATTTAAGATCAAGAAACTAACGATCGAATAAAATAAGGATGACGATCCTATGCATTATATTCGGTCGAGATATCGATGACAAAGGGATTAAGATATTAACGGAAAAAGGTTAAATCGGATTGACGATCTTCATACAACTTTGGGAAGTCATAATGTCTTGCTAGAGGCCAACTATGACATGTGGACGAAACGAGGATTTCGGGCTCACTGCCAACGTTGTATGAGCCTACAGGGTCACACACAACAACAACCCCAAAATCGAGTTGAACTATAGAATATAATTATATTATATTTGATATAATATAATTTCATTCATATCTCGTTTTGTAATTACTAACATAATTAGATTATATTAAGAAGACAAATGAAATAAATTTATATATATATTAATTTGTTTTGTTTTATAATTCAATTAATAATTATTTGAATTTTAGAAATTCAAATAAGTTATTTTTGAATTCCACTTATCCTAAAATATCTCCACGTATCTGATTTCGTAACCCACTTTTGATTTACGAAATCAGATATAGGGGTTACATTTCTGATAGTGGGTGTGTGGAAAAACGAGAGAGAAAAACCAGAAAAATAAAAAGAAAAAACTGAGAGAAAAGTTCTGATTTTTGGTGCTAGCACACGAGAGTTTTTGGGAAGAAATTGTTGGTGTGGATACCTGAAGAGGACAGATTCTTTTGAAGACGTCTCGACTTCGTCAAACCATCAGAGTGCACTTGGTCCCTGTCTCGAACCAGGCTCGAAACTACAAGAGGTAATCTCTATTTGATTTTCGTTTGTCGGTTTAATTTTTGTTTGTCGGTTTATTCTGAATTACATGGATTCTAAGGGATTTCTAGGGATTTTATAATTTCCGATGCGTTTTTGGCACCCTAGAATCCTTCACTCCTTTGGGTCACCACTTTAGACTCTCACCATTGAATGTAATCCCTCATAATGATGTGAACATCTCTCCTCGTCAATGAAATTGTAACGCTCTCTGTCAATTTAAATATTAGGATTTCAGATGAGAAAGAAGAACATACATCTCTCCTCCCCAATGGAATTGTAACGCTCTCTATCAATCTCATATTCGAGTTTCAGGATCGACAAAGAGGAATGAAAAAGGGGAGGCAGGGGATAAAAAGGATAGGGAACGAAAATTTCTGTTTGTGTTTCTTCTCACAGCCTGGGCACAGTTTTGATCCCCGGAGCTCCAGATTTCGGCGGCTAAAAGGGTTGGTCCTCGGAGTGAGTGCCGAATCCGGCGTGCAACAGGTGGAGGAAGAACGCAACGCCGCTGACTCTGTTTAACAGCGACAGGACCTTGAGGGTATATATTTGTTTCGTAATTGTGTATTAGTTTGCGCTTGACTCTAAGGAATGCCAATTTGAAAGGAAAGACTAACATGAGAGAAAATGTGATTGCGGTTGTTATGTAACATTGCACGGTGCCTTCTAGAGATTGAAAAATTGTGTTTGAGAACAACCTTGCTGCTCGGCTGGATGTTGTGTTCCATCAAAAACTCCCGGAGGTATTGTTGATTTTAAATCATAATCATTTTTCAGCAATTTAGAATAGTCACTCAATAGGGTTTCTTTTCTCCAACTATTATGAAAGAAAGTGCAGCGTGATAAAGAAAATGGTTTTGGAATACTATTAAGTGCTAACTCATCATTGTTTTATAATTTTTACAGCTTCAAGTACACGACTGATTCTGAAGTTTCAAATCAAATTGACTAGAAATCAACTTTTACCTAATGCGCTGTTGGAAGGATGACCTTGCCTTCCCAAGCCTTTGAGTACGTCAAATACAATGGTGGTCTTGACACTGAGACAACATACCCTTATACGGGCAAAAATGAGGGTCGCAAATTTCATCAGAAAATGTTAGTGGTTGATTCAACATAAGCCAGGTAAGAAATCACTTGAATAAAGAAAATTTTCATGTTATACATTAGTTATTTTTGGGAAATGGAAAAGTAAGTGTTAATCTAGAGTATTGTGATTCTTATATTTGCATCGGCATTGTATCCAAGCAATAGTTTTTTATGTTTAGGTCATGTGTTGAAGAGTGGGTCTCAAATGCATACAACAACCACGTAAGGTGGGGTTTTTAATAATGTATTGATTCTGCTGTACAGGAATGGACCTATCGAAATAATGAAGTTTTGAGTAAGCTTTCTGAAGCATGGAAGAGCTCGGTTAGGGTTTCGATTCTGAAAAGACATCGCCAAGACAACGCCATTTCCTCACATTTCTACTCTACTTCTTCTTTAAATTAACAGATACAATTTCATCTTAGCTCATTTTCAAAACCCACTTTCCTCACTTTTGTTTATGAAAAAACATCAATTATATGATCTAATATTAGAGATTAAATATCTTAATTTTTTGTTTATTTGAAATCAAATCAAATTTTGTTGGGTTCCCAATTTTTTGTTTGCGAATCTGATTTGTTTCGGGATCATGTGTGCATTTAAGATTTGGGTTTGTCATATTTTTCTGAGATCTACGTTTGGTTGTTGAGAAAGCAAAAGAAAGGAAGAGATAGCAAAACTAATAAACGATACATACAGGTACACTTTTCTTATATACACTTTTCCTGCTTGCATTTCTCTGGTCTGTTTTTTATTGAGGAACATTTAATGAATCATGGGTATTGCACTAGATGTGTCTCAAACCAATATTATTTTTATTGCTCATATGTTGGATTTGTCATTTTACTTAAACATTGTGTTTCCCACCTTTTTTAATATGTCTTTACTCTCCATGTTTGGTTCCAGTAAATTGTAGGCATCTAAGGCCACTGATTTAGCATCGAAGGGACAAAGTCTCTCAGATAGCGGTAATGTAAAATTAAAAAGTGATCTTGAGCATCAAGTTCAACCAGATACGAAGCTCCAATGTCTGTGGAAATTTCATGGAATCAGGTACAATGATCAATGTTAGATGAATTCTTTGGATGTATATCTTTGCTCTGCTAATAATCTTCAAGTACTTGTGGAATGAATATGTGGTTATTTGACTTATGTGCAGTAGCAGTATGGTTGTATCCTATTGTAATTTTGTCATTATCAATTTAGTTAAGTTTTAAAAATTCAAAAGCCGTGATTAATTCATGCCTAATCAATATATAGAAGCGGAGAAATTTTATTTTATCCTAGGAACTAGGTGATGTGCTCAAAACTATATGTCACTCTATGATTAAATGAGTTTTGTATTAGGTGATGTTTATTTTGATTTCAGGAAGCCCTTGACGGAATTGGGTTTGCTCGAGGTGATTCCAATTCTACATGGGGTTCTCTTTGAGCTGCTATGGGACATCCAGAACCTTTTGACTTGAAATATGTTGTTGTTGGGAATGAGGATTGTTGGAAAAAGAATCCTTTGATTTTGGATATTCAAGAACACTCGGTTCATTGTTTATCTCGAAGCTTCTACTTATTAGAATGAGTTTTAAACTAAATGGGACTTTTCCTCTATTTGTGTTTTAATTATGATTTTTTGTCGTTTTCTCAGTAAACAAAGATTTGCAAGTAGAATCTCAGATCCTTGAATGTTGTTGTTTTTTTTATCAGCAGATTTTTTTATATTATAAATAACAAGGTTTTCAAAATGGAAAACAAGGCCAAGGGCAGTACCCCTCCGATTACAACCCAGAGACGACCACACAGGCAGCTCAAAACCAGAACAAGGCTAAAAGCCACAACAACAGAGGTCTTGAACCCTAATTTTACAGCCATGAAGCAAACTAAGCAACTACAAAGGTCTAAAACCCAAAGAGACACAATGAAGCACAATTAGGGAAGATACAACAATCTTAAACCCTAAAGAACAAAAAAAAGTGTTTCTGGAGTCGAATACTCAGATTTCACAAACATGAAGCTCAATTGAAAAAAAAAAAAAACCATAACCGGACATCCCACAACCAGCACAGAGTCACCGACCTCCAACCGACCCTCACCCGATAAGATGAATCCCCCAACCCCTCAACTTCACCAACCCAATCCCCCAGCTCCCAGAAATCCCAGAGGATACCAGGGAGGCCAGGAAACCTAACCTCTACTCTCCAAAATCAGATCACTACCCCTGAAACCCTATCCAAAGATCTTGTAAACGCCGTTAGGCTACACACCATCGATTGGTCCTCGACCACAGAAGAGGCCGAGGAAGAGGAGAAAGGAAAGTGAAAATTGGAGGAGAAGAAGAAGGACAAAGTCTGATCTGCTTCTCTCAGATCTCAGCTAGCGAGATCCCGTCGGAGGCCAGCGCCAGACCGACGACCCAAAGGGGAGAGCCCTAGTTCTCAATGATCCAGGAAGCAGAAAGACCCGGGAGGAGAAGAACGGGGAGAAAGAAAACTAACAAACAATTATATCTTACCGAGAAGAGGGAATCAGAGGCGACCGCAACCCCAAAAATAGCCGCTGCCTCCCCTACACCAGATCTTCGAAGATCGCTGCAACCTAGAACTCCAAGCCCACTCCCCCGACTCTTCAGAACAAAGGTCACACTTGACCAAAACACCTCGTCGAGTCACCGCTCCAGAGGCCCGGGAACCACCGAGAAACGCTGAGGAAGACGAAGAGGAAGAATCGGAGACCGCGTCGCACCAAAAGCCGGAGATCTAACGCACAGAGGAACGAATCGGAGACAGTTACACCCAGATCTGCTTCATCCCCACCAAATCTGGCGGAGAAAGAAGTCCCACGCCAGATAAGGAGAAGTCGCTGGAGAAGGAAATGAAGGGGAAACTAGGTAAGAGGACCTCCGACGTCCTCTCTGGCTCCGGAGGAAGCCATCGAAGACGTCGGAGAAGACAACGCTACAGGGACTAGGGTTTGAGAAGTAGAGAGAGGGCAAAGCTTATTTCCTAGAGAGAGAGTTTTAGTTTTCTGTAAACTTCGCTTGAATGTTTTTGTTGATAAAGGTAACACATGTTTCGGAACCAGTGCATATTTCGAGATTTCATTGAATATACCTCATTTCTTTTAATGAAATGTTTGTTTCCTTACAGAATATTTGGTTTATTTTAAATTGCAGTATGAAATTGCTCAGCTTATATATTGTGACTGTCTATAAACCATGTATCCTATCTTTCGCGTAGTATATGTTGTAAACGAATGTCAATATATTGAATTACCTCCAACTTTGTTTAAAATTCCAAGCATGTGAAATATTTCAGCATGCAAGTTTCATACAATCTTAAACATGCATAAAATAGCATAAAACAGAATTTGTACTTCCAGGATTACCAATAATTTATACATGTTTGATTTGTTTATTCTAAACTAGAGCACTCAGCAAAAAAGGATATGGGTTGAGCTTCGGATTCAAAGTTGGAGAAATTATCTATTTTTTTGATGTCCTAAACTAAACCATTCTAATGAGATATGACTATTAATCTGAGCTATATGGGCCATAGTCATGCCCCTATTGTAATACACAATTTTTTTTTGAGTGGTTATAATACATAAATTAATTTTGATTTATAGTGATATGGGCCATAGTCTACAATATGATTTCAAAAATGATAGTGATTGTAATTAAAGCGGGTTTACAAATGCCACAATTATGTCCGGCAGTCAATATTCTAATTTTGATTGGTTCCAGTACACAAATCGGGAGATAAGAGTTGATACATTTGAATGGAAACTGAATTAATTATTATTTGTGGTATAAATAAAAGAGCTATTGAATCGGTGCACGAATAGTTACAAACGAAACCTTGCAAATTTATGTGAATTAAATTTTTTTACGATTAAATGAGTTTTGTATTAGGAGGTCATTTTGTTTTTTACACATGCATTATCAGAATGACAACAACACAACTCGAATGATTAAATTGTATAGAAGTAGTAGTTTGATGATAACTCGAACAACTAAATTACATTAGATGAAGCTTGAATCACATTTTTTTTCACTTTAATCTCTATAAGACTCGAAAGTACTTAACTTATTCATGTAAGCATTTTATACTTGTGGCAACATTTTCTGATAACAGAGTATGCACCTCTTGCAATGGAGTGTCAGGTATCTATTTAACATTATTTGATGTATATCATGTATTTAGTCATTTGTCTTTCTTTATTTTAAATTAAGTCTGAATTTTTTTTGGTCCATTGTATGATTTTTAGAGATTAAATTACAAATACTGGTGGTTCCAAAAATTGAGGTGTATTATGTTGATTAGATCAATGTATGTTACAACTTATTGAGATAAAAATAAGCGATAGTTGTAGTGATTTTTTACATGTTATGACATGCATGATCTCATATAATTCCTTTGATTCGAATGGAAGACAGGCAATTAAGGCATTATCTATTTTCAAGGACCGCCGGGGACCTATACCCACAAACCCGAGACGTCTAAAGCCGGGAAGTCTAGGGGAATCCGCAACTAAGGCATTATCTATTTTCAGGTTGATTGTTTTAGGACGAATAAGCATTTGGTTAGGTAGGTTTCATTCTGTTAGTTTTATATTTCTTGAAACAGTGGATCGAGGAACTCTTAAGATTGGATCTGCGAAACAAAGCAGACTATTGATATGAGATCGATAGGCCACGGCCGATCGGGACAACAGCTGGTATCCGGGACTGTTAGGTCCCACATTGTAAGCACGATGATTTAAGTAATACTACTTCCTTCCTGTTTCAAAAAAAAAATTAACCCTTTTACAAAAGTAAAAGCGAGTAGTGCCTATCATATACAGAGAAGAAATCAAATAGAAACCACTCCTTAACGTAAAAACTGTGTGAACCAATCCAAACCATTCATTTTAAGAATGAATGGATAAGATGCAATTGATTTGTTGATTTGTTGACTGCAAAAAAACAGCACTTTTTATTAAGTAGTAAGGGCTTTTTAGTAAAACTATCATATTTTTTTTTACCAATTCACTAATTTAATTTTTCCCGCTTTGTTTGAACTCCGATTGACTTCAAACTTGCGCCATTAGTTTTGTTTTTTCAAGGGCTTTCTATCAAGATCAGTCATGAATATATTTTGAAGCACGAAAAAAAAATTATTTTCGGGGTTGATTTTTTTTTAAAAAGTTAAGTGTGGGTAATTTTTGTCAACACTATACACTGGGTTTATCAACACTATACACTGGATTTATCAACACTATACACTGGATTTATCACCTCATTTCCCAAAATCGAACATGATTTTTATCACATTATCACATGATTTTTTATGAACACTAACACTAAACACTATGTTTATCATTAAATTACATGTGTTTTTATCATCTCATCACATTTTTTTTATCAACACTAAACTCTAGGTTATCACCCTTATTTCGGGGCTGATTTAAAAAAAAGTTAGGTCTAGGTAATTTTTATCAACACTATACACTGGGTTTATCAACACTGAACACTAGTTTTATCACCTCATTATTCAAAATCGAACATGATTTTTATCACATCATCACATGTTTTTTATGAACACTAAGCACTAGTTTTATCAACACTAAACACTATGTTTATCATTAAATTACATGTTTTTTTTATCAACACTAAACTCTAGGTCATCACCCTTATTTCGGGGCTGATTTAAAAAAAAAAAGTTAAGTCTGGGTAATTTTTATCAACACTATACACTGAGTTTATCAACACTATACACTGGATTTATCAACACTGAACACTAGTTTATCACCTCATTTTCCAAAATCGAACATGATTTTTATCACATCATCACATGTTTTTTATGAACATTAAGCACTAGTTTTATCAACACTAAACACTATGTTTATCATTAAATTACATGTGTTTTTATCATCCCATCACATGTTTTTTTTTATCAACACTAAACTCTAGGTTATCACCCTTATTTCGGGGCTGATTTAAAAAAAATTTTAAGTCTGGGTAATTTTTATCAACACTATACACTGGGTTTATCAACACTATACACTGGATTTATCAACACTGAACACTAGTTTTATCACCTCATTTTCCAAAATCGAACATGATTTTTATCACATCATCACATGTTTTTTTATGAACACTAAGCACTAGTTTTATCAACACTAAACACTACTTAGCACTAGTTTGATACCTCGATATAAAAAAATTATTAGTGAAGATTTATCAACACTAAACATTGTTTTTATCACCCCAATATAAATTTTTATTTTCGTGGCTCAAAATATATTCATGACTGATCTTGATTTAAAGCCCTTGGAAAAAGAAAAATATTGGCGCAAGTTTGAAGCTAATCGGAGTTGAAACGAAGCGGGAATGATTAAATTAATGAATTGTTGAACAAAAAAATGGATACTTGTCCACATGGCACCATGCTATTACAATTATGCCCTTGCTTATGTGAGATAGGAAGAAATTGACGTGGGTTATGGTGGAATTGGGGTGATGATGTGACATTATGGTGAATGTTAGATCTAAAGGGTGTGTAGCTAGGATTGGTTCACACAGTTTATTTTAGGATAAGAGGGATTTCTATTAGATTTCTCCTCATCGTATGCATATCCACTCTCACACGCACTTTTTGCCCTCAGTTTCCTCCGACGATCTTCTCCAAATCTTTCCTTTACTTCTTCGATTTCTTTCGGGTAATCCTTTTTCTTTTGTTGAAAGCTCGTTCTTTTTCCTCTGTCAATGGATCTTGTCGAAATCCCTAATTTTTATAATTTCTAGGTGATCTCCGATTGGTCTTTAAACTTTACGATCTTCTCTGAACAGAAAGAGACCCTTCAAGCTATGGCCAAGAGCTCCTTCAAGTTGGAACACCCCCTTGGTTCTCTCTCTTTCTCTGTTTATTTTTATACACTGTAGTGATTATTATGTGCATGTAATTGTGGGTTGGTTTCAGAATTGTGTTTGTTTTGGGTATTTTAATTCTCGGGCTTTGTAAATGCTTTCACTTTATTTTAGACTGCTTTATTTTCATTATTTCTGTTTATGGGGTTTGCTGGGTTTGACTTATTTGTATTTAATTTTTGAAATTTAGGATGTGGGGGGTTTGGTGGTTTGGGGTTTGATTTGTTTATGTTTGTTTTTGGATCTTATGATATGGATATTTGGTGGTTTGGGATTGAATTGTGAAAGATGTGGCCTCCTTGATGCAAGAGTTTTGAGCCATGGAAAATGTTAATCCATGACTTGTATGACATGTAATGGAAATTCGATATTCCCTCCACAATCTGCATAATATTTTCATCCATTTTGGGTTTTGAAATGTTTTGATGGAAAAACACTCTTGGCTTCAGTTGGGTTTAAATTTGTTTAATTTACTGGAATATAATATTATACATGATCACTTTAAAGACCTAAAAATAAAGATAATGTTTGTGGTGAAGCTTGTGATTAAGTTTATATGTGCTGGTTTTCTTTCTGTCAAATGGGAAAAAAAGATGCCTATAGTTTGAGCTACGTGTAAACGATCAAATGTAGTGATATTAGAAGTACGTTCTCTTTTGGTAAGTAAAAGAGTAGGGTTTCTTATCTTTCTAAATATCTTTTTCCATGCAGAAAGGAGGCAGGCTGAAGCTGCTCGTATCAGGGAGAAGTATCCTGACAGAATACCAGTATGAAACCATAATATAAAATATAAAAATTGACTAGTTGATGTTTGTTATGCATTTTGTGTCATTTTTTTTCACATTTCTATGTGCTATATAGGTTATTGTGGAGAAGGCTGAAAGAAGTGACATTCCTGACATCGACAAGAAGAAGTTAGTTTTATATCTAACTAGCCATTTATATCTTCCAGTTCTATTTTTGTTTAGTATTTTATTTAACATCTTCGTGGTTCTTTGGATTTGGGGATTTAATGTAGATAAAATGCAGTCTCGAGGTACTAAATTTTATTTTGAATAAGATATCACTCTCCAATCTACGTGCTTATGTGATATGCTTACAAGTGGCTTCAGGCTGTTCATCATCAATTAATTGATTGGTTCATGCTTCATCGCCCTAGGCAATCTAGTTATTGTTGCATGCCTACTTAAACGTGCTATGTGTCCTTTAGCACTTGATTTCTATTGGCATTAAATATTTATATACTTCGAATTTTAGTTTTGAAATTTCTTGCATGGACTATCCATCTCTCTGCATTGATTGATGACATGTAAATTCATTTTGTGAATTAACTCAATTTGTCTTAGGTTAGTCATGTTTGACTAGTATAATTCAAACTTAATCACCCCTTTGAAAGACACTCTATCTATTACGAATTGAATTATAGCTATTACCATTCCAAGCAGTAATGCGGGGTGGGGGGCAAGTTTCAAAAGGCAGAGACAGCAACTGAGGTGTTTCCTTCCCCCTCTCGAGGATTAACCAAGGTGTAAACCTCAGCAATAAAAATAATATATTCATAAAAATGCCAAACAATGTAGTCCAAAAACACATAATTTCATAGTCAAAAGACACAAATTTCAACAAATTATAAATTATGTCTTAAAATCAGGGCATTCATCAATCATCAACACAAAAAATCTAAAAAACATAAGCAGGTCAGAACAAACTTCAAGCATTCAGTCAAGCCAGCAACTTCAGGTGCAACATATTACGAGGTGCACTGCCTCAGGCGCCTCAAAAACCATCTGAAGCGTAAACCTGAAATCTGCTCCATCAGGCGCCGCCTTAAGGCTAAAAATGTCCGCCTCAATCGATTTCTAAAACTGTCTAAGATGTTAACTTAGTAATCCCTAGCCATTTGTTCTGAGAAAAGGATAGTATAATACATGTCTGGTTGGTACGTGGTCATTGGTGTTCAACATTTCCATAGGATGTGTTTTGTGATATCAAACAAAAACTTAGGGATAAAACCATACATATTATCCTTTAATTGTTACTCTTACCTTATATTATACTTTGTTCCTAATTCAATCCATATTTGTAGCTTTTAATCATCATTTTGACAAATGCAGGTACTTGGTTCCTGCTGATTTGACTGTGGGGCAGTTTGTTTATGTTGTCCGGAAGAGGATTAAACTCAGTGCTGAGAAGGCCATATTTATCTTTGTCAAAAACATTCTACCACCCACAGGTGAGAAAAATACATTTCCTATGGTTATGCTGAAATAGTTGATTACTTACCTAAATCACTGCTTATTTCAGCTGCCATGATGTCTGCAATCTATGAAGAAAACAAAGATGAGGATGGTTTCCTTTACATGACTTACAGTGGTGAAAACACGTTCGGATCATTCTAAAGCTGTTATGCTCATTATGTCAATGGTCTTCTGAAGAACAGTAAAAATTGTAAATTCTTATCCACCAACTACTGCCTACAGCAGTCTATGCTGAAGCTTGTGCTTTTCACTTGTCTTATGTGGGGATCAATGACTTGCCACCATTTATTTGAATCGGTGCTGTAAATATGGAGTATGTGAATGAATGATTCAATTTATGGAGAGATGGGCTCTTACCACTGCTAATTCCACACAATAGTTTGTCTACTATTCTCAGCTCCAATACATCTTTCTGATTCTGGGTATATGCTTATTCATGTGGTACAGTGACTTGAGTTCCGTTTGGCAGGTCTTTTGATCTGCTTTTTTGCTTTAATTTCTCAGTTTTCATCTCAAGTCTGATTTGAGGGTTTGTTTCAGTTTTTATTTTAGATTGTGAATTTTGATATCAGTATGCATCGTGCATTGACATTTCTCGTGTTCTTGTTATATTGGGTTCTTCCAAGTTTCCTGTGGTGAGGTGATTGAGAGTATTTACTTAGGTGTGCATTGACCTTTCTTCTGTTGTTAAATTGGTGTTTTCCAAGTTTATCCTGTGGTGAGGTGATTGAGAGTATTTGTTTAGGTATTTTGTTTACGTCCAGAGAGAATCAAAATGTGGTTGTTATTCTGGTTTCTTGTGTTTTGTGTAACGTTTAGTTAATGGTGACCCCTTCCTCAGATGAGTACAATTTGATTTGTGGGTATAGTACATTTTTTTTTTGTCATCAAGCTTTACTTCATTTTTATCTTTCTCTTTTTAAAAAGATTATTTCTAAAGATTAGAAATACAAAAGAGATGCAAGAAATTGTGAATCTTTAGCACCTACTATTCAGAATAGATCGAGAAGTCAATTGACTAAACGGATCTAGGGAGAATTCGCCTTGAAGCGACTATTCCCCAGATCCACACACGTCATGATATTTTTATTTCACAATTGAATCCATTTAAAAAAGACCTCAAGTTAGGGATTTATCAATAGGTAATGTTGCCCCAATACCCAACCAAAGGGCGGCTACAGTACCAACCAGTTTGTTTAAGTAGTCAAGCAATGTGCAAGGTAAAACATAATTGTAATAGTCTGAGTCACGTTAATATTTAGAGTCTTAATCCGGAAAATACACATTTTGAAGAAGCTTTATACTATTCTGTCATGTGACTGCATTACAGTTTGTAAGAGTACGACTCGCTACGCGACTCACGGTTTAGTAAACCGTGAACTGTGAGTTGTATGTTGTGGCGTGCGACGTGGCGTAAATCGTAAGTCATTGGCCAGTCGATCCCAGTGTGCCATGTGGATCTGGCGTGGCAAAAAATCAGACCGTTGGCTCCAACGGTCTGAAATGGTAAGTTTTTTTAATCAAATAAAATCCAAAATTAACCTTAAAAATATAATTTTTTCTCACCTATAAACCCCTCAATCTCTTTCATCAACCCATAAATATTTTCTTCTCATTTCTCAACTTTCTCTCTCAAATTCCACCTCCCTTTATTATTTTCCGATCAAGGAAATGTCAAACAACGAGACTTCGACACCGTCTCCACCAAAGCAACACGAGTACGTACCAGAGCAATTTGACTTCAACGCAGATCAGTCTAATGGCTTACGACGGATGTTGAACATCAACCCGACCAACATATACTTCTAATAACAACTTTGTTCTTCTACACTACAGTGTATTTTTGAAAATCTTCAAGCTGCAACTGTAATCTTGAACTTCGGTTCGGATTTCCAGTGAGTATTGGAGATCAATATGTCTTCTTCAACTTCGTTTGGTCCTCCACCAGAGTTTGAAGGTAGGTTGGCCAGTAATATTCCTTTTGGTCAAGAAAATCGGTTGAAATCTGTTATAGTGGCGTCACAACAAGTTGGGAGATAAGGTATTTCTACTCATAACAAGCCTCGGGGGTCGGAGTGGGAAGAATGCATATTGTTTGTGCATAATTTACCACCGAGAACAACGAATAATTGGCTGAAAATTTTGTTTCTTGAGTGTGGAGAAATCATCAAGGCAGAGGCACCACTTAATCCCAATGCTAGAGGAATTTGGTTTGGGTTTATCACTTTTAAATCTGTAGAAGATATGGAGAAAGGTGTTCGGATTTTCTACGGGTTTGTGTTGAAAGGCTACAAGCTCTTTGTGACTAAGGTGTGGAGTAGGAGCAAAGTCAAGAAAACTTTCAATCCTAGGGGGAACTGTCAAAGAAAGGAACAGGCTGTGGATCCTTCTCCAACTCTCCCTAGAGGTACTGTGGTAGAAGAAAATATATGCTGGCTGGAGAGAGGTCATCTTGCACTTTTGCATAAAAATTACTCGGTATAAGCTATTATGGAGGATTTTAGAGCTGAAAGGGACTGTGAGATTCGTATCAAATCTCTTGGCAACAGAGTTATTCTTCTTTATTTTCCTGAGGAAGAAGATGAAAGAAAAGCCTTACTTAATGAAGCTGCTTGGTTGAGTCACTGGATGACTATCATCAAGGATAAAGCTCAGTTCTGCAGAAAGGGAGGAAAATTTTCGTGGGTGGCTCTTTATGGGATTCCAATTCTGGGATGGTGCTCACAATCTTTTGAATCTTTCTCAGTAGAAGTAGGGACTATGGTTTGTGTGCATCCTTCCTCAGTGTCTTGTGCTTCATCAGATGCTGCTTATGTGTTGCTACACTCTCAGGAGTATTTAAAGGTGTATAAAGAATCTGGTTTGATTCTTGAAGACAAATAATTCAATGTAATGGTGTAAGAACCGCTCCCAGTCAACGCCGGTCAAATCGGCGGAAAAACAGAAAAATTTAAAATTTTGGGGCAGACACCTAAATGAACCTAAGATTGACCCCGAGGGTCATATCGGACTTAAGTTGACCCCGATATCGACCAAAGTGAGTTCTGGGTGACTCAGGGCAACTTTTGACCAATTTGGGAAAAGTTGACTTTTTGTCGAAAAAGTCAACCGAGCGACGTTTTGGTCTGTTCGAGGCCCGATTTTGATCCAAAAAGCTTAGTCGTCGTCACAGCGATCTTAGTTGGGCCGTTTTCCTGTAGAGCGCGAAGTTTCGTAAATTCTTGAAAAATAGGCCCGCACGGGGCCCGAGACGGCTGAATTTCGCGAATCTGATTGAAAAATATCTACAAAGATATTTTTCTAACTCATGGGACCCACATGACACATGTCATAAATGTGGTGGAAGAAGGTTAAAAGGACAAGACTACCCTTGATTAAAGGGATAAAGGTGGGGTTAGTTTGGTCATTTTGATGGGTTTGAGTTTTTTAAACAAAATAAAAGGGAAAAGGAAGAGAGATACACGGCAAATCAGAAAAAAAAAGAGGGAAGAGGAGAGAGAAAGAAGAGAGAGAAGGGGAAGGAGAGAAAGAAGAAGAAATGGTTAGACTTTTGGAGATTATCGACGATCCGACCGTTGGATCGTCCATTTTCTTGCATAATCGAGCTCCCCTCGCCGTTGCCTACGGTAAGAACCTGTTCTTTTCTCGTTTTAGAACATTTTAATTTTAGGGTTTGAGTTTAAATGGGTTGATTAAGGTTGGGTTAAGGATTAGAGTTCGTTAGGAACGTTTTGGGGCGAAAAGGAATGTTTACCATTGTGGCCGTGTGGGGCCCACTTGCCCGGGCCTCGAGTTTTTCGTGTTCGGGTGGTTTTGGACGATCCCCGAATCGATAATTCACACCCGGAACGAATTATGGGATTAAATTGTGGAAATTGGAAATTTCGGGTTTAGAAACTTTAAACGCGAATTAAATCGCTCGGACGTCGGAATTTGATTCCGTCGATTGCGTTGGAACACTTGAATTATTTATGGAGCGTAGAAATGAAAATGGGAATTTTCGGAGCCCCAGAGGGCGTTTTTCTGATCCCGGGCAGATTCGCCGAGCCGGGCAAATCGGGCCTTTCCGGGCCCATTGTTGACAATGTCGAGTAATTGGGAAGTTTGAGAGTGATCGACATTGTCGGGGTTACTGTTGGGCGTCAATTTCATTAAATTCGGTTTTGCCTGCATATTTAAAAAGTGTTCTAACTTGTGACCATGTTAGATCGTGCCGACGACCGCGGAAAGAGGAGGCTAGGAGAGTGATCGCGAGCGCGCCGGAGCTTGAGCATGGACGTTTGGGAAGCGTTACGAGGTAGGGAAAAGTAGCCGGATATCGGCCTTGACTAGGGAAAGTTATCATTACAATTGCATGTGAGACTTGGTGGTGTCGTAGGTTGAGTGAACCTGTCGAATAATAGAACTGCATGTGACACTTGGTGGTGTCGTAGGTTAAGTGAACCGGTCAAATAATAGAACTGCATGTGACACTTGGTGGTGTCGTAGGTTGAGTGAACCTATCCAACAATAGAAATGCATGTGGACACTTAGTCGTGCCTGTAGGTTAAGTAACTTGTTGTGTTTATGATTGTGGCCATGTGTGCCTTTGGGGTGTTGAACCTGTATGTTACTGATTGTGTTTCGTGGGTGGCCATGTGTGCCTGTGGGGTGTTAAACCTGTATTGTGCTGACTGTCTTGCTGAGGGGTAGTTAGTCGTTATATTATTGTCGCTATTTGTTCAACCTTGTGTGATGACTGTGATTGCATGGAGGTTGGGCCCGCCTGACGACAAAGGGTGCCACGGGGTCGCGCGCGTAAGGGTTAGCTAGCCTTCCGACTAACCATCGGTAAAGTGTGCATTATTATGCGATGAAGGGCGGCTCCCCGTCCGACTAGCTATCGGAAAAGTATTGTTGTATATGTCGCGAACAGGTCGACCGCCTGGCCCGACTGCGTGTCGGGGAAAGTTGCGTGGGGCAGGCTCAAGCCCAGCCGGTTAGCGACCGACACTAAGTAGCTGGTGTGCGGTCCTTTGTGATCTTGGGTGTTGCGTGGTTATTATTTGCGTATTTGGTTGAGGTCGTAACTGCTGTGTCGGGTCTACATCACATGTCCGGGTTTTGAGATGGTTGGGAAAGTTTAACAGTTGTATTGCGTGACCGTCAGTCTAAATTGTGTTTTTGGGGTGGTAGTCCCCGGGGTTGTTATTGTCGGGTTCCTGACATTTCTACTGGTATGCCGTGGTCAACCCGGTATCCGTGGCGGTGAGCGAAATGCTCACCCCCTGCTACTTTTCCTGCAGGTACTGGTCGTGAGACAGACTAGGAGAGCCCTCGAAGCTTGAAGAGTTGGGAGCGGAAGTCCGGGTCTCTGGGTAGTTAGTGACGTACCTTGTAGCTCGTTTGTACATCGTTTTGAGCGTATTTTCCGCTGTAAAACTATCGTTTTTGTTTAACTTAAGTGTTGATTTAAAGAGGTTTATTAAAATGTTTGAAAATTGTTTTATTGTTACACCGTTCGCGTTCCGGGTTCGGTCCTACCAAATTCGGGGCGTGACAGTTTGGTATCAGAGCTCGAGATTTCACACCTCGGACTGTACATCAATTAGGTGGGGAGAGTTGAGTCATTAAAAGTCCCGTCGTGCGTTGGTTGCGCAAGTCGGAAACCGTGTGTAGACCCGTAGTGACCTAAGCCTTGGTTGCTGTTGTGTGAATGTGCAGTATTGCTGATACTGGCATAATGATTGTGTGCTGCTGCGTGAAACGTTTTTTAAGCTGTCGCGACTCGACTTAGGGGCGCCCCTGTAGTCGAACACGACGGTGCTGATATCAAGTGGGTACGATGTAGTTCGGGGACGCCTGGACCGGGTTGAAACTACGTGATGTCAAAAATGAGTTTTTCGATGAAAATGAGAAAAAATTTTAAACTAATAGGCCCTGTGGGCGTGTGTTTTAAAATTGGTTGGCCTTGTGGGCGGGTGTTTTAAAATTGGTTGGCCTTGTGGGCATGTGGTTTAAAATTGGTTGGCCTTGTGGGCGTGTGTTTTACAATTGGTTGGCCTTGTGGGCTTGTGATTGAGTTTGGGTGACGTGAATTTGTGTGTGTTTGTTGTGTGTGTGTTTGGTAAGTTTATGATCGAACGTGTGTGGCGCACAAGGGTGCGGGTCGTGTGAGAAGATTAAGATACTCTTGCATGCATTGTGTTTGTAGAGGTCGTAAGTTCCGTGTTAAAGGGTGAGATCGTGGGTTCGAGACTTGTCAATAACCTATGGTGGTGATATAGCGCCTCGGTGTGAGGGTCTCACCACGGAGAGGGGTTAGGGTTGATGCGCTGCGGCGCCATACGAACTAGGTTTCAACTACGTGAATGGGTGTTCGAGGTTTCCCTCGCGTGAGCGGGTTGTTTGAGGTTTTCCCTCACGTGAGCGGGTGTTCGAGGTTTCCCCCGCGTGAGCGGGTTGTTTGAGGTTTTCCCTCACGTGAGCGGGTGTTCGAGGTTTCCCTCGCGTGAGCGGGTGGTTTGAGGTTTCCCTCACGTGAGTGGGTTGTTTGAGGTTTCCCCTGTGTGATCGGGTAATTGGGGTCTTGATATTGTGAGCAATAGTGTTTTACTTAGTTGAGAACATGATCCTCGTTTTGAGGTTTCCCCTACGTGATCGGGTAATTGGGGTGTTGATATGGTGAGCAATAGTGTTTTGCTTAGTTGAGAATATAATCCCCATTCGAGGTTTCCCTTACGTGAGCGAGTATTTGAGGTATTGATATCGTGAGCAGTTGTGACGGTTTGGTATCATGTTTTGAGGTAGTTGTTTGCCCTGTTTATATTGGTAAGTTGTTGATACTTTACTAGTATGCCATAATCGAACGGGTATCCGTGGAGGTGAGCGGAACGCTCATCCCCTTTACTACTTTTCCCGCAGGCCTTTGAAGTAGGGGACGAGTAGCGAATACTGGTTTGGTTGCGGAAAGTTATAAGTAAATGCATATAGGATCGTGTGAGGGTTGTGCTATACCTTATCGGTGTGACTATCGGAGTAGTTGTTCGGTCTCTGATTTGGGCGTCATTTTTATTGGGTACCGGGGCATCACGCTCGTTTGCTTCGTCGAGTTGTGCTGAGATGTTGGGGCTGAGTTTAGAGCCGTTGAGTGCACCCATGCGTCTGGACACGCCGGTTGGGGTGATGTGGTGTTGACTAGGGTCTGTCGTGCCTGCGAAGTTAGAGAAGCGAACCGATACAGGAGGTTCGAGAGAGGGCTCAAGAGCCCTGATGCTGGATCGAGTCCTCACCTCGAGGATTCGGGTATGTCGGAGTTGGTGGGCACGACGACGGTAGTGGAGAAAGGTCTTAGAGAGACTGCGAGGGTCCGTGAGGTTCGACAGCGACTGAGCTTGTGCGTGTATCCGTGGGAAGGATACTTACGAAATGACAGCCTTTAACGTGATCCTGAGAATGGTGGCTGGCGAAGTACTGAGCCAATATCGACTGATACAGGCGACAAGTGACGGTGTCAATAGGCAACACGAAAGTTTCATGTATTCTGGGCAGTAGGAGTGGAGTTCTCCTTTCGACATTGTCCGCAGTGGAGGAAGTATCGGCCGTGCAGAGTCGAGAGTTACCGCGAGTGGTGTGCGAGTTCCCCGAGGTCCTTCCGGAGGAGTTGAGCGGGTTGCCACCAACTCGTGAGGTGGAGTTCAGGATTGACCTGATGCCGGGAACGGCAGCGATATCGATGGCGCCTTACAGGTTCACGCCAGCAGAGATGACCGAGCTGAAGCGTCAACTCGAGGAGCTTCGGGAGAAGGGGTTTATCCGTCCGAGCACATCGTCATGGGGAGCACCAGCACTCTTCGTGAAGAAGAAGAGTGGAGAGCTTCGGATGTGTATAGACTACCGGAAGCTGAACTGGGTTACGATGAAGAACCGATACCCGATGCCGAGAATTGACGACTTGTTCGACCAATTGAGAGGGTCGACATGCTTCTCGAAGATCGATATGCAATCTGGATATTACCAGTTGCGAGTCCGGGAGGAGGACTTGCAAAAACGGCATTCCGGACACGCTATGGGCATTACGAGTTCTTGGTGATGCCATTTGGACTGACGAGCGCACCTGCAGCGTTCATGGATCTGATGAAAGGTATATTCCGGCCGTTCTTAGATCAATTTGTGGTGGTGTTTGTAGACGACATCTTGATCTACTCGCAGAACGAGGCGGCTTATGAGGAGCATCTGAGGGCTGTTCTGACCCTGCTGCGCACACATCAGCTATACGCCAACCTGGAGAAGTGCGAGTTTTGGCTCGCTGAGGTGAAATTTCTCGGTCACATTGTATCCCGTGACGGTATACTGGTCGATCCGGCGAAGATCGATGCGGTTTCAAAGTGGGCGCGACCCACGAGCATCTTCGAGATCCGCAGCTTCTTGGGGCTGGCAGGATATTATCGGCGGTTCGTCCAGGACTTTGCGCGTCTAGCCGCGCCTATGACTCTTTTGACGTGCAAGGGAGTCGGGTTTGTGTGGACGTGCGTTCACGGAGCTGAAGGCTCGTCTGACTACCGCTCCAGTGTTGATAGTGCTAGAGCGCGAGGTCGGGTATGAGGTCTATTGTGACGCGTCTGGGGAAGGACTGAGCTGTGTACTGATGCAGTTGGGTAGAGTTGTTGCTTATGACTCCAGGCAGTTGAAGACACACGAGCGCAACTATCCTCCCATGACTTGGAATTAGCAGCAGTCGTGTTCGTGGTGAAGGGCTGGCGGTAGCATCTGTATGGCGAGCGATTTCAGGTGTTCTCGGATCACAAGAGCCTCAAGTACATCTTTTCCCAACGAGACCTGAACATGCGCTTGCGGCAATGGATGGAGCTACTCGAGGAGTACGACTTTGAGCTACACTACC
Organism: Erodium maritimum; assembly: GCA_963921825.1. Classification (NCBI taxonomy): domain Eukaryota; kingdom Viridiplantae; phylum Streptophyta; class Magnoliopsida; order Geraniales; family Geraniaceae; genus Erodium; species Erodium maritimum. Next base: position 39,229,097 of record OY997593.1, on the reverse strand, counting down.
ATCTGGGTAAGGCGAATGTGGTTGCCGACGCCCTAAGTAGGAAGTCGGTTCTGGGCCTTGCTAGCTTATCAGTCCGGGAGTGGGACATGATGAAGGGGCGAGGCACGTTCGGGCTTGAGCTAGAGGAGGCTATTGACGGCACAGCCATGTGTTCATTGGTGGCTCAGCCCACACTGCTTGCCCGAGTGTTGGAGGCGCAGGCTGAGGATGTCGAGACGACAGAGATCCGGGAGAGAGTTGTCGGCGGTGTCGACGCCGAGAGCTGGGATCTTTGTGCTAATTGGGAGTTGCGGTATCGAGGGGTGTTGTTCGTGCCGCGTAGCTGCGGAGACGACGTGATGCGAGGGTCACATCATTCGCGTCTTACAATGCACTTGGGTAGCACTAAGATGTATCGCGACATCAGGCGACATTTCTGGTGGAGCGGGATGCGGAGAACGGTTGCAAAGTTAGTATCGCGGTGCCTCACTGTCAGCAGGTGAGAGCCAAACATCAGCGTCCCGCTGGGTTATTGCAGCCACTGTCGGTTGCACAATGGAAATGGGAGCACGTCACGATGGATTCCGTGAGCGGTTAGCCGAGTTCGCCTACAACAACATCTTTCAGGCCAGTATCGAGATGGCATCGTTCGAAGCGTTGTATGGTAGGCCGTGTCGATCGCCCGTGTGCTGGGCAGAAGTGAGGAATAAGAGTTTACTAGGTCTAGAACTGGCCCAAAGGCGACTGAGTTGGTCGAGCCGGAACGTGAGTGGTTGAAGACCGCGCAGAGTCGGCAGAAGAGCTATGCTGACAGACGGCGCCGACCTCTCGAGTTCGTAGTTGGTGACCATGCATCCCTGGAGGTGAGTCCGAAGAATGGACTGGCATGTTTCAACCGCGACGGAGGCAAGTTAGCTCCGCGGTATATCATGCCTTTCAAGGTCTGAGTAGAGTGGGAGCAGTTGCATACCGACATGCACTACCACCGCAGCTTGGGAATGTCCATGTTTCCCAGTTGCGGAAGTACAATGCGGACCCATCCCACGTCATTGAGTGGGCAGATATCGCGGTGGCTGACGATGTCTCTTATGAGTAGATGCCGGTTCGAATCATGGACACACGAGAGCAGGTCATGCGTGGCAAGGTTATTCGCCTAGTACGGGTATAGTGGCGATACCATGGGGCCGAGTCGACTTGGGAGCGCGAGGATGAGGTTCGCGCAAAGTACCCCTACTATTCGACTCTGGAGGTACGTTTGTTTTAAATTTCGCGGACGAAATTCCTTTAAGGGGGGGGGGGGGTAGATTGTAAGAACCGCTCCCGGTCAACGTCGGTCAAATCGGCGGAAAAACAGAAAAATTTAAATTTTTAGGACAGACACCTAAATGAACCTAAGATTGACTCCGAGGGTCATATCGGACTTAAGTTGACCCCGATATCGACCAAAGTGAGTTCTGGGTGACTCAGGGCAACTTTTGACCAATTTGGGAAAAGTTGACTTTTTGCCGAAAAAGTCAATCGAGCGACGTTTTGGTCTGTTCGAGGCCCGATTTTGATCCAAAAAGCTTAGCCGTCGTCACAGCGGTCTTATTTGGGCCGTTTTCCTGTAGAACGCGAAGTTTCGTAAATTCTTGAAAAATAGGCCCGCACGGGGCCCGAGACGGCCGAATTTCGCGAATCTGATTGAAAAATATCTACAAAGATATCTTTCTAAATAATGGGACCCACTTGACACATGTCATAAATGTGGTGGAAGAAGGTTGAAAGGACAAGACTACCCTTGATTAAAGGGATAAAAGTGGGGTTAGTTTGGTCATTTTGATGGGTTTGAGTTTTTTAAACAAAATAAAAGGGAAAGGGAAGAGAGATACACGGCAAATCAGAAGAAAAAAAGAGGGAAGAGGAGAGAGAAAGAAGAGAGAGAAGGGGAAGGAGAGAAATAAGAAGAAAGGGTTGGAATTTTGGATATTATCGACGATCCGACCGTTGGATCGTCCATTTTCTTGCATAATCGAGCTCCCCTCGTCGTTGCCTACGGTAAGAACCCGTTGTTTTCTCGTTTTGGAACGTTTGAATTTTAGGGTTTGATTTTAAATGGGTTGATTAAGGTTGGGTTAAGGATTGGAGTTCGTTAGGAACGTTTTGGGGCGAAAAGGAACGTTTTCCATTGTGGCCGTGTGGGGCCCACTTGCCCTTGCCTCGGTTTTTTCGTGTTCGGGTCGTTTTGGATGATCCTCGAATCGATAATTCACACCCGGAACGAATTATGGGATTAAATTGTGGAAATTGGTTTTGCATGCATATTTAAAAAGTGTTTTAACTTGTGACCATGTTAGATCGTGCCGACGACCGCGGAAAGAGGAGGCTAGGCGAGTGATCGCGAGCGCGCCGGAGCTTGAGCGTGGACGTTCGGGAAGCGTTACGAGGTAGGGAAAAGTAGCCGGATATCGGCCTTGACTAGGGAAAGTTATCAGTAGAAATGCATGTGACACTTGGTGGTGTCGTAGGTTGAGTGAACCTGTCGAATAATAGAACTGCATGTGACACTTGGTGGTGTCGTAGTTTAAGTGAACCTGTCGAATAAGAGAACTGCATGTGACACTTGGTGGTGTCGTAGGTTGAGTGAACCTATCCAACAATAGAAATGCATATGGACACTTAGTCGTGCCTATAGGTTAAGTAACTTGTTGTGTTTATGATTGTGGCCATGTGTGCCTTTGGGGTGTTGAACCCGTATGTTACTGATTGTGTTTCGTGGGTGGCCATGTGTGCTTGTGGGGTGTTAAACCTGTATTGTGATGACTGTCTTGCTGAGGGGTAGTTAGTCGTTATATTATTGTCGCTATTTGTTGAACCTTGTGTGATGACTGTGATTGCATGGAGGTTGGGCCCTCCTGACGAGAAAGGGTGCCACGGGGTCGCGCGCGTAAGGGTTGGCTAGCCTTCCGACTAACCATCGGTAAAGTGTGCATTATTATGCGATGAAGGGCGGCTCCCCTTCCGACTAGCTATCGGAAAATTGTTGTATATGTCGCGAACAGGTCGACCGCCTGGCTTGACTGCGTGTCGGGGAAAGTTGCGTGGGGCAGGCTCAAGCCCAGCCAGTTAGCGATTGGTACTAAGTAGCTGGTGTGCGGTCCTTTGTGATCTTGGGTGTTGCGTGGTTATTATTTGCGTATTTGGTTGAGGTCGTAACTGCTGTGTCGGTTCTACATCACGTGTCCGGGTTTTGAGATGGTTGGGAAAGTTTAACAGTTGTATTGCGTGACAGTTAGTCTAAATTGTGTTTTTGGGGTGGTAGTCCCCGGGGTTGTTGTTGTCGGGTTCCTGGCATTTCTACTGGTATGCCGTGGTCAACCCGGTATCCGTGGTGGTGAGCGAAATGCTCACCCCCTGCTACTTTTCCTGCAGGTACTGGTCGTGAGACGGACTAGGAGAGCCCTCGAAGCTTGAAGAGCTGGGAGCGGAAGTCCGGGTCTCTGGGTAGTTAGTGACGTACCTTGTAGCTCGTTTGTACATCGTTTTGAGCGTATTTTCCGCTGCAAAACTATCGTTTTTGTTTAACTTAAGTGTTGATTTAAAGAGGTTTATTAAAATGTTTGAAAATTGTTTTATTGTTTCACCGTTCGCGTTCCGGGTTCGGTCTTACCGAATTCGAGGCGTGACAAATGGTATGTTCAGTGGATATTTCTGTGATGCCTAATGTCAGTGTCCTGGTTATTTCCTTTTCTGATTCATCTGCCTCTGAGCATACCATGTCCGAAAATTCGTTATTAGGTGAATTTATTGTGACTCCTACTACAGAGACAGTTATGGAGGTTGTTGATAGATCAGAAGAATGAACAATTAAAGGAATTAATGCAACTGCTGAATTGGAGAAACTTAATGATGTTGGTGGAGATTTGAGTCTAGTCCCTCCTCATTCAACTCATATTGTGTTTCAAAATCTGGGTATGTTAGCCCTGGAATTTCCTGCTTTGGAGCACTCTGATACCTTGAAGATTTGCAACAAGACTCTCTTTCCATCTTCAGAAAATAATCTTTCTATTTCTTTCAAAGAAGCTCTGATTGCTCTGGACTCATTTGGGGAAGAAAACTAAGTCACTTTGGCCAATGTTCAGACAAATGTGGTTTGTGCTCAGGGAACTTTGAGGATTCAGTAACAAACCCCAATTGCTGGAGGAGATGGGATGGTTCAGGAAATACAAGGACTAAGAGGCACATTGGAAGGTGTTGACATTAATGAGATTAACACTTTGGTCCCAAATTTCTGACATGTAAGAACCGCTCCCGGTCAATGCCATTCAAATCGGCGAAAAACAGGAAAATTTTAAAAAATTGGACAGACACTTAAATGAACCTAAATTTGACCCCGAGGGTCATACCGGACTTAAGTTGACTCCGATATCGACCAAAGTGAGTTCCGGGGAACTCAGGGCAACTTTCTGACAAATTTGGGAAAGGTTAACTTTTTGTTGGAAAAGTCAACCGAGCGACGTTTTGATCCGTTCAAGGGCCGTTTTGGATCCAAAAAGCTTAGCCGTCGTCACAGCGGTCTTAGTTGAGCCGTTTCCTTGTAGCTCGTGCAGTTTCGTAATTTCTTGGAAAAAGTGCCCGTTCGGGGCCCGAGACGGCCGAATTTCGCGAATCTGACTGAAAAAAATCTAGAAGATATTTTCCAAAAGGTGTGAGACACACTTGCCACTTGTTAAACAAGTGGTGGTGTTAGGTTTTTGGGACAACAAGAGAAGACCCTAAAGGGGGGGGGGCATGCTTGGAAGAAGGAGAAAAAAATAGAAAAAGAAGAGAGTTTTTAGAGAGAGAAAGGGAGTTAGAAATAAGAGAGGAGGAGAGAAAAGAGAAGAAGCTTTTGGAGTTTAGGGTTTTCCCGACGATCAAACCGGTAGATCGTCTCAACGATCAAGGAATAGAGCTCCCATCGTCATTCCCTACGGTGAGTACCCTTTCGATTTTCGTTTTGGTACGTTTAAAGTTTAGGGTTTGGGTTAAAACGAGTAGAATATGGATGAGTTGAGGTGTGGGGTTCGTTGGAGACGTTTTGGAGTGAAAGACGAACGTTTTCCGGTGACCGGAGGCTCGGGGGAGCTCCGGCCACCGTGTATGGTGGCTGCCGGAGTTGGGGGGGGAGGGTGGCTGGCCGGAGCTAGGGCCGGCCACCATGGTGGTGAACGGCCCAAAACCGGCCCAAGCCACCCACGTCCCTTGATGGCCGAGTGGGGCCCACATGCTCGGGTCTCGGGTTTTCGTGTTCGGGTGGTGTAGGACGTTCCCCAAGTCGTTAATCCACACCCGGAACGAATTTTGGAGTTAAATTGTGAAAGTTGCAAATGACGGGTTTAGAAACTTTAAACGCTAATTAAATTGCTCGGAAGTCAGAAATTGATTCCGTCAATTGCGTTGGAACCCTTGAATTATTCTAAGACCGTAGAAACGAAAACAGGAATTTTCGGAACCCCGGAAGGGCGTTTTCAAAACCCGGGCAGACTCGCCATGTCGGGCGAATTGGGCTTTACCGAGCCCATTATCGACAATGTCGAGTAATTGGGAAGTTTGGGAGTGATCGACATTGTCGGGGTTGCTTTTGGGCGTCAAGTGTATTAAAATTCAGCTTTTTCTGCAAACTTAAGAAGTGTTTAATTGTGATCTTGATAGATCGTACCGAGGACCGCGGAAAGGGAAAGCTAGGGGAGTGATCGTGAGCACGCCGGAGCTTGGTTGTGAACTTTTGGGGAAAGCTTTACGAGGTAGGGAAAAGTAGCCGGATCTCGGCCCTGACTAGGGGAAGTTAACGGTAGAAATGCATGTGACACTTGGGTGTCGTGGGTTAAGTAAGTTTATCGAACAATAGAAAGGCAGGCGACACCGGGTGGTGTCGTATGATACGGGAACGTATCGAACAATAGAAAAGCATGTGGCACTTAGTAGTGTCGTAGGAGCAGTGAACATATTGATATTAGAATTACTGGAGGCATTTGGTTATGCCCGGAGGTTGATTGTATTGTTTTTGTCTTGGGTGGCCATGAGTGCCCGTGGGGTTGTTGAACCCGTATTTTACTGTTGGTGTGTCTTGGGTGGCCATGAGTGCCCGTGGGGTTGTTGAACCCGTATTTTACTGTTGGTGTGTCTTGGGTGGCCATGAGTGCCCGTGGGGTTGTTAAACCCGTATTTTACTGTTGGTGTCATGGGTGGCCATGAGTTCCCGTGGGGTCGTTAAACCCGTATTTTACTGTTGGTGTGTCTTGGGTGGCCATGAGTGCCCGTGGGGTTGTTAAGCCCGTGAGTTACTGTTGATGTCTTGGGTGGCCATGAGTGCCCGTGGGGTTGTTGAACCCGTGTTTCACTGTTGGTGTCTTGGGTGGCCATGAGTTCCCGTGGAGTGTTAAACCGGTGTTGTTGCTGTGGTTGAACTTTGCTTGTGATTGTGGTTGCCTGAGGTTGGGGTGTGACAGGTCGACAGCCTGATCCGACTGCGTGTCGGGAAAAGTGCGACAGGTCGACTGCCTGATCCGACCGTCGCGTCGGGAAAAGTGCGACCGGTCGACCGCCTGATCCGACCGCCGCGTCGGGAAAAGTGCGACATGTCGACCGCCTGATCCGACCGTCGTGTCGGGAAAAGTGTGTGGGTACTAAGCAGCTGGAGTGCGATCCTTTGCGATCTTTTTTGGTGTGCGATCCTTTGTGATCTTGGGTGTTGCGTGGTTATCTTTCGTGTCTTTGGAGGAAGTCGAAATCGTTGTGTCGGGTCTACAATATGTGTCCGAGTGTTGAGTCGGTTGGGGATAGTAACAGTTCGTGTGTCAGTCGAGTTACTTGAGTTGGGGATAGTAGTCCCCGGTGTTTGGTTTGTTGTTGGTGTTTCTGGCATTGTCTGCTAGTATGCCGTAGTCAGTCTGGTATCCGTGGTGGTGAGCGAACGCTCACCCCTAGCTGGTTTTCCTACAGGTACTGGTCGCGGGACGGACTAGGTGAGCTCTCGAAGCTTGAAGAGCTGGGAGCGGGAGTCCGAGTTTCCTTTTGAGTTTAGCGACGTACGCCATGTCTTTTGTCCGCTTGTTTGGACGTACTTTTGAGTTGTAAATTGTTATTTTGATTAACTAAATGGTGATTTTAATCAATTTATTTAAAAGGTTTGAAAATGGTTTATGGTTTTACCGTTCGCGTCTCGGGTTCGGTTCTACTGAATTTGGGGCGTGACATGACACCTCCTCTTAACCTTTCAAATTTGGAGGAAACTCTTAATTCAAATCCAATTACTTTGAGTTCTAATTTTGTACAGTCTACTCCTAAGCACAAAGGGACAAATAGTAAGAAGAAGAGAACCTCTACAAATGTTGCTTAAAACACACGATCAAAAGCAAAAGTGCCCCTTAGTACCAGCAACATCGCATCTGTCTCTAAATATGGTTTAAGGATTCTCAGACTTTCAAACCTGGAGGAGCAGGAACTTGGGATTATTGCAAAGCCTTGGGACTTAAGGCTTTAATCTCTGATGATTTGGTAGCAGAATAGTTTGATAATTTGGAGTTAGAGGTTAATCAGGCCTTAGAACTGGAAGCCAATATAGATAATGATTTCTCTGATAGGGAGGACAAGAGGGTCAGGTTTCTCCACGGATCTCCATTCCAACTCAAAACTTATAGGTCATACGGTGAAGGTCATAGAATCTTCGTACACTTGATGATAATGATCACAACCCGTAAAAAGTTTTGTATTTTATGTTCTTGTTCACAAAACATATCAAGTCTTTGACCTCATTTTGCTTATACACATCTCTTTCTTGTAATTTTTTGCACTACCTCTGAAGCTATAGTCACTTTTAAAACTCAAGTTCTAAACAATCCATTAGTGGAATTTTCAGATAATGGATATTGTCGATGGCTACCCCTGGAAAAAAAGTCTGGTTTCGCCCCTGGACCGGGGTGTGGCTCCTATAGGACACCTCACAGTACATTAATGGTCTCGTGAAGACAAACGAGGCCTCTTTGCGAGCCTCGTGTTCGCCCCATCGAGGTCCTCTCCCTTACAGGTTGGGGGGGGGGGGGGGGGGTGGGGGTGTAGGGGAATTCTAGAGTCTCCATTTCTAGTTCAGAGGGGCAGTAGTGGCACCTCGCAGAGGACCAGTTAGTCTTCCTTCGAGCAATGATACCGAAGGTTCGGTCTGATGCATTTGGGGTGGTCAATGGGGTTGGAGGTTGGACATTCCATGCCACTGTTATCGGCTCGCAAGGGTGAGGGTAGCGGCGAAACCGACCTAAGAGGAGGAAAATGTTCGATTGGCATGCCCACGATCCTTATTTTACCGGGCGGACCGTGGTAGGGCGACGAACTTTGCATCGAGGAGGCAACATAGAGGATGAGGGGGCTGCTGTGGTGCTGGAAGTGACGGATAAGACGAGGTCTAGGGAAGAGACCGCAAACGACGGCTTGAAAACCCCTGTGGTTGAACGACGGTCATTACATCGGGGAGGCAATAGTGAGGATGGGGGAGTCTGCTGTGGTGGTGGTGGTATGTAACGAGGTCCATACAAGAGACCATAAACGACGCAAAAACTGAACCCCACAAAAAGAAAAAAAGATCGACGACATACTCTCTATTATGTTTTTTATTTAATTACATCGAACTTTTAAATTTCCCGTCTTTGAGAACTTGGTAACCCTTCGATGATATATGAATAAAATATTAGAAAAGAAAAATACAAATAGAAAACCCAATTTTGGGCGCATGGTCGGCAGGAAGAAGCAGATCTGAATTGATGTGTGTCCACCAACCAGAATCAAATACCAAATTGAGGCCTACAGCCCAACACGTATGGCCTGCTAAATTGAGGAAAATAAAATATCTGTAATAATAATGATATAAAAAGGGACCATAATAATATTAATCATGCAGCCTACTAAATTGACCACCATGTCTTGAGGAACGTTTCAACAAAACGAATTGGACATGTTGACATTTACAAATTATAAATAAATAAGCTCCCAAAGCAGCACAAAGGCAATTAGCCAAGAATGTCCTTGTACAGCATATTCAAATGTTTTGCAGAGCATCCTTCCTCAGCCCATGAAACCAAGTTGGTGTGCCAAGGAGATGTTTGCATCCTCAGGAGCCGCAAGACCTACAGCATAAACAAGTCCAAGCCCAAGGAGAAGCACACCTCCTGCATTTCGCTCTCCGGATGCCGCTGATTTCCTCCACAAAACCTTATGTAAATTTCCTTTCTTTGATGGCAAAAGGGAACCCATTTTTGCTTTTATTTCTTCAATGATTTGGTGCTTCAATTTTCATGTTACAGTTAAAAGCTTATTGCAATCAACAAAATGGGTTTGTTTCACAAAAACTAAATGGTGTTCTAGGACTAATTTTCTTTGGGTGGAAAGGTTGTTATGAAAGTGAAATTGTAGTTCAAGTTGAACATTTTGAATCATGAAATTGAGACTTGAGCTCTAAGTTTGATCTTGTACAAGTAGAATCACGAAAGGGAAATGAGACATTGAATGGAAAAATTGAGTATTTACCAGCAAGTTGATTGCAAGATGAGCAATATGCAAGGTATGTTCTAGTGCAAGTCCTGGTGCTGAATCTTCTCTGGTGTTTCGATTGATCTGAGGGTCTCTGTTACCAAAATACAACATCATTATCATGATTTCCATTTCGACGTTACTAAAATAATCATTCCACCTTAGTATCGTAGCAGTACCTATGTTTCGCCTCGCACAACCTTAAATTATATCTTTGAGTATCTTGAATAGAGGAAAAATCAAATAGAAACCACTCTTTAACGTAAAAACCGTGTGAATCAATCCAAACCATTCATTTTAAGAATGAATGGATGAGATGCAATTGATTTGTTGACTTGTTAACTGCAAAAAAAAACAGCATTTTTCAGTAAGTGGTAAGAGTTTTTTAGTAAAACCATCATTTTTTTTACCAATTCACTAATTTAATTTTTCCCGCTTCGTTTGAACTCCGATTGGCTTCAAACTTGCGCCATTATTTTTGTTTTTTCAAGGGATTTCTATCAAGATCAGTCATGAATATATTTTGAAGCACGAATTTTTTATTTATTTCGGGGCTGATTTAAAAAAAAAGGTTAAGTCTGGGTAATTTTTATCAACACTATACACTGTGTTTATCAACACTATACACTGAGTTTATCAACACCGAACACTAGTTTTATCACCGCATTTTCCAAAATCGAACATAACTTTTATCACATCATCACATGTTTTTGTATGAACACTAAGCACTAGTTTTATCAACACTAAACACTATGTTTATCATTAAATTACATGTGTTTTTATCATCCCATCATATGTTTTTTTTATCAAAACTAAACTCTAGGTTATCACCCTTATTTCGGGGCTGATTTAAAAAAAAAGTTAAGTCTGGGTAATTTTTATCAACACTATACACTGGGTTTATCAACACTTAACACTAGTTTTATCACCTCATTTTCCAAAATCGAACATAATTTTTATCACATCATCACATGTTTTTTTTATGAACACTAAGCACTAGTTTTATCAACACTAAACACTATGTTTATCATTAAATTACATGTGTTTTTATCATCCCATCACATGTTTTTTTATCAACACTAAACTCTACTTTATCACCCTTATTTCGGGGCTGATTTTAAAAAAAAGTTAAGTCTGGGTAATTTTTATCAACATTATATACTTGGTTTATCAACACTATACACTTAGTTTATCAACACTGAACACTATGTTTATCATTAAATTACATGTGTGTTTATCATCCCATCTCATGTTTTTTTATCGACACTAAAATCCATCACATATTTTTTTATGAACACTAAGCACTAGTTTTATCAACACTAAACACTATTTTATCATTAAATTACATGTATTTTTATCATCTCATCACATGTTTTTTTATCGACACTAAACTCTAGTTTATCACCCTTATTTTTAATTGAACACGATTTTTATCACCTCATTATCTGTTTTTATCACCCTAGTACATGTTTTTTTTTATCAATATTTAGCACTAGTTTGATACCTCGATATAAAAATATTATTAGTGAAGATTTATCAACACTCAACATTGTTTTTATCACCCCAATATAACTTTTTATTTTCGTGCTTCAAAATATATTCATGATTGATCTTGATTTAAAGCCCTTGGAAAAAGAAAAATATTGGCACAAGTTTGAAGCTAATCGGAGTTCAAACGAATTGGGAAATATTAAATTAGTGAATTGGTTAAGAAAAAAATGGACACTTGTCCACATGGCACCATGCTATTACAATTATGCCCTTGCTTGTGTGAGAGAGGATGAAAGTGGCGTGAGTGTTGGTGGAATTGGGGTGATGATGTGACATTATGATGAATGTTGGATCTAAAGGATATGTGGGTAGGATTTGTTCACACAGTTTTTAGGATAAGAGGAGTTTCTATTAGATTTCTCCTCATAACATTCTATCGAGGAGGACAGAATTGCTCAACAAACTAGATCCATGTAAAATGTCAGCAACATTAGTTTTTGAGATTTACCACGTAGTATAGATACATGTCCGTACTTAACATAATCTAATTGACATTTCGGCCGGTTAACAAGGTATATACCATACAGAATGAACAACTCTGTCAAATATTTCATATAGGACAAATGGACTAGAGAAAATGAGGGCTCGTTGAATGCTGGGGCACACCAAACTTAACCAATTTAAGAACAAATTCCCTAGATGGTAATGTTAATCCACCTTTAATTAGAGAATTTTTTATGAAGGAAAAGAAATCTAGTATGTTAAATTTAGGACCAAAGTAAATAACATAGGGTTACGTGTTGGAATGGATTTATGGCTCAACCAAAATAATAACAACAACCAAAGTGCTAATCCATAAACCCGAACCATGCCTTAAGAGTCTTTGTTGAACTAATAGGAACACAAAATCAAAGCAGCGGAATTAATTACATGTTACTTACTTAAAGCCATGTGAGATCACTTGATGAAGAAGAACAAAGGTTATAGATCTTAGCCAAGTTACAAACCATGTTCTCTGACTTGAAACGCGTGCCCCACCAGCAAATCCCCTCCCTCCTCCTAAATCACTAACTCCGACCACCGTCCCCAGCCTTCTCTCGCCTCTTTCTCAGTCCCTCCTCCCCCACCGTCCTGCACCTTTCTCCTCTCCCATTATGCCCAAATACTCCGACGCGGAGCTTTGAGCTCTGGGCTCCTCTCCGACTTTGAGATTCGGATGGTCTCCGAATGGTAACACGACCTCAATCCCCCAAGATCAAATTCGCACCCATTTCACAGTCTTTGGCCACTTGCATGCAGTAGATCTCCCTCGCAGCAGAACGAAATCTGGTCTGGCGGTGGCCTTCCTCCATTTCACTTCTCAAAAGACGGCAGACCAAACCATCTCGAAGTTCGATGGCAAATCTTTTAGAGGCTATCGCCTCCTTGTTGCCCGGTCAACCCGCCCTTCTCCTTTCCAAGCTCAGGTTGGAGAAGTCGCCCCGAAGCCTCCACTCCTGAGGCGAATCACCTCCACCAAGCCCTCTCCCACGCCTCCTCATACATCCCCTCTGAACTTCAAACCCCCACCCCCCTCAGCCCGATCCACTCCCCCACCCTCTCCCTGTGCAAACCAAATCGTCTGTGAAGTTGGCCCTAACCTCTGGTCCGAAGATTTTCTACAGACTTGTCTTTTGTGAAGCTCACTCAGACGAAGACCTTCTATCCATCAAAGCAGATATGATCGATATGGGCAACAGAATCTTTCTCATCTCCGATACCGAAAGAACCGTTCAAGAGAGATTTGGGGCCGACTCAATTCCTTTCCTCCAAAAATGGTTTTGCATAGTCCCCAATAGCACTCGGTTTATTGTAGCGGGTGGTTTCTACCGTTGGATTGAGATGGAAGGCATCGCGTTATCCGCATGGTCGGAGTCTACAATCACAGCTCTTGCCGACTCAGTGGGAGACTTAGTCCACATCCACCCCCTCTCACTGTCTGGAGATCACATTCAGAAGGCCTATGCCTTGATCCACACAGCCTCCCCCATCCATCTGAACTGCTCTCGGTCTCTAAAAGTGGAAGATCAAACCTTCCCTGTCAAGGTCTCTAGTATCAGATGCTCCAGGGTACCAATAGCATACCTCTGGGCTGAAGAAAACCTTTCCTCCAACCCCCTACCTTGGATTCCACCAAACTCTCCGATTCTCGCTCGCCGGAAAAAACCTCCTCCGATCAAGAAACCTCAGAGGACTCCGTCACCGATCAGATTTTGGGTATCCCTGGTTCCGAGGAATCAAATTCACACGTGTTGGCCTCGATATCTGCAGCGTCGCCTCACGTGCCCCCCAAGAGCCGCCATCCTCCCTCGAGTGTACCTTTTTCCAGCCCACTTTCGTCTCCAATTAATGATGCGGACAGAGACTTTTCGGTTCCCGAGTCCCAACCCCTGGATTCCTCAAAGCCCTGTTAAGGCCAAATCCCACTCCAACTTCAACTCCCAAGCCCATCTCCAACACCCCTAAGCCCTCCTCCTTGAAGAAAACCAAAAAGTCAGAATTACTAAAGGTCAGGTCCAGCCCAAACTTAACTGCTCTTTTACCTTCCTCGCAAGCAACCGTCCACCTCCCTCTCCCTACAGTCGCTGTCGATCTCTCAGAGGCACGAAACGCTTGGGAAATTTGCAAGAGGATCGGTTTCACTTACAAAGACCCAAATTCAGAGGTTGTGCAGCTATTTCACTCGGTTCTGCAACCAAAACCCCCTCCAGCAGCATTACCCCTCGCCCCGAACGTCTCTTCCTAAGCTATGTGGATCCTTTCGTGGAATGCCCGTGGCCTGAACTCCGATCAAAAGAAAAATGCTCTCAAACTCATACTACATGCCACCAAACCATACCTAGTCCTCCTACAAGAAACTAAACTCTCCAAGATACCTCCACTCTTCCTTCGTACCTGTGGCTTTCAACCTGGTTGGGAATTCGTCTCTTCCCCAATGGTGGGTGCGTCCGGCGGTCTTTTGTGTCTCTGGGATACATGTGCCTTCAACCTAAGCTCTTCGGTCGAGCAGCTCAGATTCATCATCCTCAATGGTCTTGTGGGAGAGAACCGGATTTAATGCTCGATTTTCAACATCTACGCTCCCTGTGTTCTTGTTGAAAAGAAAGCCTTGTGGATCCAGCTCCAACAATCTATCCAGCCTTTATTTATCCATTTTCTTCTTGCAGGTGATTTCAATGCAGTCCTCCACCCCTCGGAAAGGTCCTCAGACCGTTATTCCTACCCGCTGGATATTGAAAGTTTTCGTAGCTTTGTTTCCGATATCCAAGCTATTGTGCCTCCTCTCTCGGTTCAGAATTTAACCTGGTTTGGTAGTGATTCGAAAGCCAGCTGGCTCGATTGATTTATGTTCTCAGAGGACTTCGCCTCTGCCTTCCCCTCTATTGTCATCGATTGCCTGGATCGCTTGCTATCCGACCATAAGCCCATTCTCCTCAAACAGGGCCTTAGAGACCGGGGACCAAAACCAAGCAGGTTTCTCAATATTTGGTTTGAGCACCCTGACTTTCTACCTACAGTAAACCTATTGTGGCACTCTTACAAACCAGCGGGCGATGAACACTTCAAGCTCTGGTCAAAATTCAAATTGCTAAGGCAAGACCTCAACCAATGGAACCACTTGGTGTTTGGCAACGTGGATTTCAATATTAAAGTCACGACATCAGAAATCTCTGATTTGGACTCTCTGATCGCCACCAGGGCTCTATCCCCACAAGAGCTGTCCACTCGCTCTAGCCTCCAAGCCTCTCTAATCAGATTGATCAAGCTTCAAGTGAAGTTATGGCACCAAAAATCAAGAGCCCTATGGCTCTCCTCAGGTTACTTAAACTCCAAGTTCTTTCAGAGTTATGCAAATCGAAGGGCCTTTAAGAACAACATCAACTCAATCTCCACCCCGGACGGCCTAATCTCCGACCCAGATCAGATCAAAGCTCTAGCTGCATCATTCTTTACTGACCAATTTTCTGACAAGTTGTCCAGGGACCTCAGTCTCCCTCACCTCCCCTTCAAATCCATCTCCAGTGATCGGGCTAGGGATATCGAGATCCCCTTTTCTGAGGAAGAGATAGTCAGCAATATATTTAGTCTAAATGGTGATAAAGCTCAAGGGCCCGATGGGATCTCTTTGAAACTGTATCAAAAGGCCTGGCATATTATTCGATCAGATGTTCTCTGCTTCTTCGAAGAATTTCACCGATCAAGCAAATTAGGCAAGTGTTTCAGCTCCTCATTCATTATTCTTATACTGAAGGTCCCCTCGCCGGCAGACTTCAGCCACTTTCGACCGATTAGCCTCCTCTCCGCCCCATACAAGATTATATCAAAGTTGTTGACTTCTAGGCTCAAACCTCTGGTCCCCTCTTTGATCAGCGACTTTCAATCTGCTTTTGTGAAAGGTCGGCAACTAGTCGACTCGGTGTTAGTCGCTAGTGAACTCATCTCTTACGCCAAGGTCAAGAAGCTCAAATTAATTCTTCTCAAGTTGGACTTCTCCGAAGCCTTTGATCGGATTAACTGATACTATCTTCAGCGGGTTCTCTCGCGCATGGGCTTCGGCCCTCGTTGGAAGAAATGGATCAATGCTTGTCTTAAGGCCCATGCCTCCGTGTTGATAAACGGATCGCCTTCGCCGGAATTTTCCTCCTCCTGTGGCGTAAGGCAAGGATGCTCTATATCCCATTTTCTATTCTTGTTGGCTGCTGAAGGTCTCCACCTATTGCTAGATGAAAGCGAATCTTTGGGTGTCATCAAGGGTGTCAATCTCACTGACTTCCCTAACTTTATTACCCATCTTCAATATGCTGATGATACACTCCTCTTCCTCGAAGCCGACCCACAGGTACTAGTAAGAGTCAAAGCTTTGCTGGCCGCTTTCCACCTAGCATCTGGTCTGGAAATTAACTACTCCAAAACCTATCTCACCCTACTCAATAGCACTGAAGAAGAAGCTGCAGTACTTACAACCAATATTGTTTATTCGGTAGGAGCCATACCATTCACTTATTTGGGCTTCTCGTTAGGTGAAAATGCTAGATTTGCCTCCACCTGGGCTCCAATGGTCTCCAAGTTCAAGCAAGCATCCGAGCTTTGGTAATCCAAGCACCTCTCTATGGGTGGTAGGCACACCTTGATCCGGTCAAACTTATGCTCGATCCCAGTCTTCTACATGTCTCTCTACAAAGCCCCCATCAAAGTGATTAACCAATTAGAAGCTGTCGAGCGATCCCTTATTTGGGGTGCCAAACCAAACTCCAGAACCTTCTCAAAAGTTAATTGGGATCAGGTTCAGAGGCCGAAAGCTTGTGGTGGCCTCTCTATCCGTAACCTTGCCGACTTCAATCTAGCACTCTTATCCAAATGGCTCTGGAGATTCGCTGCTGAACACAATCCTCTATGGAAAAAGGGTTCTTTGTGGGATTTACAAGTGGCCGGCTCACTCTTGGGATCTCTCTGACGTGCCCTCCAACAGATGCTCCTCTAACATCTCGAATATCGTTAGCTTGTTTCAGGATGCAAGGATAGCAAGCCTTTTTGGCCTGGATGGCATCAGATGGGCATTGGGCCAAGGTACTCGTATTTCTTTTTGGACTGACTGTTGGGCCAATAATGAGCCACTATCCTCGCTTTACCCTCGTCTCTTCTTGCTTGCGTCCAACAAGTCGGCTAGAATTTGTGATTATTGGTCTCCGGAGGGATGGCGCCTTAGCTTCAGACGCAGCCTGATAGTTTATGAGGCCGAGTTCAGAGATCTTCTTCTCCAGGAGCTCTCGGTCTTTCAGCCTTCTTCGGGCGAAGACCAAATTAGATGGGTTCACAACTCTAAAGCCTTCTCGGTCAAAGAGGTTTACATGGAAATCAGGAAAAACTTGTTAGGTCCCAAGAAATGAATCTAGAAGGGGGGGGGGGTGAATAGATTGATTACAAAATATAGCAACTTAAAAATAAATTTGGAAATTTAAACAACAAGCAAAGATAGCAAGATAGAGAAAGCCAACACAAGATATACGTGGTTCACAACTCTCCTTAGAGTTGCTACGTCCACACTAAAGAACTCACATAGAGTTCGGCCTTTTACTAACTTATAGTAAATGTTACAAAGTCTCACAAGAACTAATCTTGCAAGTTACAACACCAAATGAGAAGCAAGAACAAATCTTGCAACTACTACAACACTTTGCAAGAACAAATCTTGCAACCAACTACAACACCCTTTTCTAGCCTACAAGGCCAATTACAATAAAAGATATTGAGGTCAACTCACAAAGAGACAACAATACAATGTGTTTAATCTTATTAGAATAAACACAATGCCTCAATTACAATCAAGATATAAAGATGAAGTACAAAGAAGCTATATATGATTTCAAGATATGTAAGGCTTAGCTCAAGATGATTTTGAGAAAAGAGGATTTCAAAATAGTTTACAAAGAGAGCATAACATGTTCTTGAAAAGATATAAAAATAAGAATATATGTTTTTCAAAGATCAAAAGATATGAAACTTTAGTTCATGACTTTGAAAACAAATTTTAGAAAAAAGAAGAATAAACTCTCAAGATGACTTTTCTATCAAAGATGAAGAACAACTTTGTGGTGAATTTTGGTAGAGAAATAGTAGAAGTGTTGTGTCTTGAAATGAAGAAACAAATGAGGGTTTTTATAGACAAAAACTTAGCACTTGATAATTAAAAAAAAAGTTGTTGGAAGAAATACTTGAGTGCAAAGTCAAGTGGCATATCTTGATAAGAAATGTCCTCAACACATTTCAAGATTAAAATGATGACTTTTCTCTTTTCAAAATAAATTTGAATAAATAAAAAAGGATTAAATAATCAAGAGAAATCAGATTTTTGAATAAGGGAAGAGAGATTGAGTGATGAGCTAGCCAAACCATATCTTTTTTATTTATCAGCAAAGCATTATATAAAACTTACTCTTCGAAATGAAGAGTAAGGGTGAAGTACAATGAAAGAGGGATCCTCACTAATCGGATCCTCTTGAACACATCCTCTTAACATAGAGGGAATACAATGAAGATGACAAACAACAACAGATTACAACAATGAATGACAGAAGAAAATGAAACATGTCTAAAACCTCAATAAGACCACCATGAAGCCCAACAAAGAAAACAAAGGTCTAAACACCCGAATCTAATCAACAATAAGCTCAAGAAGGAGAACATCCGGCTGCCAAAACCAACCAAGCAGGAACCCTCAAAGCCCCAATCTAAGAAGGAGTAATCTACTCCCATCTCAAAGTTGTCGGCGGCTAGCACCGCAACAGCAGAGACAGGTCCTTTACCTCCAAACCAAATCAGTAGCTTCAGAGGCGGACAAAGATGTCCAATGATCTCGCCGGGAAACACCATCCGGCGAGCTCAAACCCGAAGGCTCGAGATGAGATGAAGCAGAACTGAAAAGGGAAAAGGTAAAGGACAGGAGAATCGAAGACTCAACCAGAAAGGGGCAAAGAGAGAACCTACGACTCAAACAACCCCCTGTCCAGAATCGTACCCACTGCTCCTTACGATTCAGGCCAACACCTAGAAACGCTGATAGGAGAGAAAGGGTATTTCTACCCTGTACGATCTAGGAAAGCAGAGTTGAGTGAGCTTACCTCCAAGCACAGTAGCGCGTCCAGAAGAGCAGGGCCTGCGGGCGGCGGCGGAGCACAAATCCACGGAGAAGATCTGAAGGGACCAAATCCGAAGGCGAGGACACGAATCTGAGCCTTCAAACCACACGAGCAGAGCGTCCCACCCAGACCGCACAGATCCACGACCAAGCGTCGGGGGAAAAGCGTCCCACACCGGATCTGAAGAGGAGCGGCTGACGGAGGAGAAGGTTCAGAGCCGAGAACCACCCGAGGGGGCCAAAGCGGGCCAGAGCGACGGGAGAGATAAGGAAAAGGGGCGAGAGAGAGGCTAGAACCGCACCAATCCAAGGAGGAAAGAGCTGCCACGCCAGATCTAGGGTTCTCGAAGGAGGGAGGAAGCAGCTGAACGGCAGATCTGAGATCTGTCGAAAAAGCCAAGGGGAGAGGAAGAGACGGAAAGAGATGGTAGAGAAGGAGGTGGGGAAGGCGAAGGATGGGAGGAGGAACCGCCAGCGACCTCCATGGAAGGAGATCGCCGGCGGTGGAAACTGGGCGGCGGCGACAAGAGGTTGAAGAAGGAAGATGTAGGGTTTCTAGAGAGAGGCTAGAGACTCTCTCTCTACATGGATTTGTGCCAAACCATATCTTAATGATCATACTTACAAGAATCCTATTGGTAGGACTTGAACCCTTTCAAAGTAGACATTTTGAATCTTCCATAGCCTTCCTTGATCATCATTGAAAGTCTGAAAATGTCCTTGGAGATTTAAATTTTGTGCACAACTTCATTGGACAGAAGTAGATGATGAGCATGCTTGCTGCCAGAAATTTCAGCTTTGACCTTTGCTTGTTCAAATGAGCATAACTTTTTCCACAAGAATCCAAATCAAGTAAGGTCAGTTGGGTTAGAAAATAGACTCATATATCTTTTCAATGGTATATCATAGGACTATTATTACCTGGTATATAATCCCAGTTTAATCAAGAAAGACAGCCAAGAAAATCTGTTTTACCTGTTCTGGCAGATTTGATGTCTACTCACTTTTCTGTCCATTACTCTCTGATGGAGTATGAAAATGGAGAACTAGTTGTGCATTAAAAATTATACTCACAGAGGTTTCTAAAACATCAAAGAAATCGTAATTTGATTAAGAAATGAATTTGATATGATTTTTCAAAGTTACCTCAAATGCAACCAAAGTTGCTGTCTTGAAAAATCCGAAAATCACATGTATCAAAAATATAAGAACACTTATAAAATAAGTTTGGTTTGAAAAAATAAACATGTGATATAATTATTTGATCTTGAATAAATATATGCATACTTGTCATCATCAAAACACATAGATTATGATATTGACACAAGGTCACAACATTCTCCCCCTTTTTGATGATGACAAACACACACTAAATATAAACACAATTCAAGATAATCAAATAAGAAAATCTCAAGTAACACTTTAAAATCTCCCCCTAACACTAAACTCCCCCTTAGTGAAAGAGTTATATTTTTTTTCTCCCCCTTTTGGAATCATCAAAACACATTTTTGTAAAAAAAATTGAAAGAAAAAGATTACTTCACTTCTGAGGCATCAATCAAGCCAATTTCTCCCCTAATTTTTATGAAGGAAATCGAATCAAGGGGTTTTGTAAAAATATCGGCTAGTTGATCACTAGTAGGAACAAATTTCATATCGATAAAACCTTTTTGCACACAATCACGTAAAAAGTGATGCCTAATTTCGATATGTTTTGTTCTACTATGATGCACGAGATTTAAAGAGAGATTAATCGCGGAAGTGTTATCACACATAATAGGAATAGAATCAAACTCTTGATTGTAGTCTCGTAAGGTTTTCTTCATCCAAAGAACTTGAGTGCAACACATAGCCGCCGAAATGTACTCCGCTTCGGCCGTTGATAATGCAACACTATTTTGCTTCTTTGAAAACCAAGAGACCAAACAATTTCCAAGAAATTGACACGTTCCGGATGTGCTTTTCCTATCATCCAAAGAACCCGCATAATCAGAATCAGAAAATCCAACTAAATCAAAATTAGAATTTTAGGATAAAATAGAGAAAGATTAAGAGTCCCCCTTAAGTATCTCAAAATTTGCTTCACGGAGGTGAGGTGTGACTCTTTTGGACTACTTTGAAATCTTGCACATAAGTATGTGGCAAAT
Organism: Erodium maritimum; assembly: GCA_963921825.1. Classification (NCBI taxonomy): domain Eukaryota; kingdom Viridiplantae; phylum Streptophyta; class Magnoliopsida; order Geraniales; family Geraniaceae; genus Erodium; species Erodium maritimum. The sequence continues at coordinate 39,208,265 of OY997593.1, read as the reverse complement.
TGGATATCCGGTCTACTTGCCGTCAAGTATAAAAGACTTCCAATCATTCCTCTATACTTTGTTTGATCCACACTCTTTCCATCTTCATCTTTGCTCAACTTCTCATTCGTACTAATAGGAGTTTTGACACTTCTTTTGCCATCAATGTTGTACTTCTTAAGTAACTCCTTGATATATTTGGTTTGAGAAATGTAGATACCATCCTTGACTTGCTTTATTTGAAGACCAAGGAAGAAAGTTAGTTCTCCCATCATACTCATCTCAAACTCACTTGTCATTAGTACTTCAAAATACTTGCACATAAGATGTTTAGTAGATCCAAAAATAATATCATCAACATAAATTTGAACCAAAAGAATATCATCATCCTTGTGTTTAATAAAAAGGGTTGTGTCTACCTTTCCTCTTTAAAAACCATTGCCAATCAAGAAAATACTTCACCTTTCATACCAAGCTCTTGGTGCTTGTTTCAATCCATATAGTGCCTTCTTGAGCTTGTATACATTGTAAAGACCCCTCCTGGTCAACGCCGGTTAAATCGGCGGAAAACCTAGAAATTTAAAATTTTGGACATACACTCAAATGAACCTAAAAATTGACCCCGAGGGTCATATCCGACTTAAGTTGACCCTGATATCGACCAAAGTGAGTTCTGGGTGACTCAGGGCAACTTTTAACCAATTCGGGAAAAGTTGACTTTTTGCCCGAGACGGCCGAATTTCACGAATCGGACTGAAAAATATCTACCAAGATATTTTTCTAAAGTGTGGGACCCACATGACACATGTCACCCAAGTGGTTGTGGTTGGTTTTTAAAATAAAGAAAAAGCAATGAGAGTGGTAGTTTTGTGAATAAGAGGTGGGGTGTTTTTTGAAACAAAATAAAGAGAGGAAAGAGGAGAAAGTGTCGGCCAATTTCGGAGAAAGAAAGAGAGGGAAGAGAGAGAAAGTGGAGAGAAGAAGAAGAAGAAGAGGGAGAAGGAGAGAAAGGTGTGATTTCCCGACGATCCGACCGACGGATCGTCTTAATTCTTGCGTATTTGTCATCCCCTACGGTAAGAACCCGTTCTTTTCTCGTTTTGGCACGTTTGAATTTTAGGGTTTGAGTTTAAACGGTTTAAATAAGGTTGGGTTTCGGTTAGAATGGGTTTAAAGATGATTGGTTGGGTTTGGGGTTCGTTAGGAACGTTTTTGGGCGAAAAGGAATTTTCTCCATTGTGGTCGTGTGGGGCCCACTTGCCCGGGCCTCGGGTTTTTCGTGTTTGGGTGGTTTTGGACGATCCTCGAGTCGATAATTCACACCCGGAACGAATTATGGAATTTATTTGTGAAAATTGGAAATGGCGGGGGGTTTTTTTTTTTGATAAGCTAAAAGTTTTATTAAGCAAATGTTCTATAAAGGAATAGAACAAAGCAAGAAAAGGTCCTACCAGACTTTTCCTCCAACCAATATAGCTACAAAGAGCAGACACGGACCCAGAAAAAACAAGATGTAAACAAAACACCTTGTCTATTTCCTATTCGGGTTCAAACAAGTAAACCGGTTAGAAACCGGAACAGGGGTTAGGACTTGATCGGAAGTCGGTTCAAGTCCCTCGGAATCCTGATCGAGAGCTAAGGAACAGAGATCAACAACTTTTCTACTAACCTTCGAGCTGTAACTCCAGTTACCCGTGCTATCTTTTTTGGCTACAGTCACCAGAAAGCGTCCCGAATTATCCCCTTTATCAACAGAAGTTCTGGCTCTAGTCTGATACACGACCACTGGTTGTGCACTCACCCTCGCCTGGCCCTTCTTAGGGCGACCACGGCGTTTTGGTTCAGCCCCCGAGATCGGTTTTTGCAAGGCTTCTTTCCACGGGCTTCCTTGAAAACCAATCTCCATAGTCGGTTCAACTCCCCGACCCGGATTAACTTGACCCGAACCCAACACAGAGGGGTCCAAGTCGTTCTCCAAACGCTGAAAAATAGTACCCAATTTTGGATCCTCTTTCCCGGACCGATGGGCCTTATCTACAGACCCAGCTAAATCAGGCCCAGGGCACATCAGACTTGGCCCAACCTGCTCAGAATCAGCCTGGGTTGGAACAAGCCTAACCTGCCCAGCCACTAAGCCCAAAGTCTGAGGCCCAACCGAGTGTCCAATACTGATGCCATCATGCAACTCTCGCAAAGACGATTCCTCAGATGGCGGCGCGATCATCTCGTCCACGAATTGCGGCGTGATCAGAGCAGAAACAGAAGGATTACCTTGATTCAAAAACGAAACAGGATCTGATGAGATCCCTAGAAACACGGATGCCAATCCTGGAACGTTACGCTCGCCGGCCTGTGCTTTTGTCGCCGGGACTGTCACCGGAGAAGGCGTGGCCAATGGAGGCTGCACTACACCTCCAGCACACTCCATCCCGTCATCCTCCGTTCGAACCCGATCACCGGAGATGCAACCCAGGTCGTTTCGCAGAACAGAGCGTATGCTCTGTTTCTCGATCCCAACTGGTTCAATCGCGGGGGAGGTCAAACGCCGCCGAGAAAACGCCACAAACAGGACGTGGCCGTTTACCTGTGCTCCATTTAAAGTCTTCAACGCCTGGGACGCGGCCGTTGACGTCGTGAATCGAACAAAGCCGAAAAAATACCCTGCCCTGTTTGCTCTCTTCAATAAAGAAAGTGAACCTATATCCCCGAACTTGGTTAGCTGACCTCGAAACCACTCTTCCGACGCCGGATAAGGTAAGTTCCGGACATATAATTCAGTGTCGCTCACCTCGTATTGAACCGGAGATCGTCGGCGGCGAACCGTGTCCGTGCGCACTCCGGCCGTCTCCACTTCCTTTGATCCAACGTTCAAAGGCGTGGTAGTTGATCCAGCAGCAACCTCGCCTGATTCAGAGCTTTGCCTTCCCATCCTCGTCGCAACTACGACCCTACGAATCTGTACCTCCTCCACGGACCGGGCCAGCTTTAGATCTCTTCTTTACCGGTGCAACAAAGGAATATAACTCTTTGTACAAGGACAACAAGCTGGAGCAAAAGGTTACGAACTCTTCAAGTCTGCCGGGAAAGGACCTCCGGCCGAGTTGAGAGAGTTTTGCCTTCATACTGCTTGCACCATCACTGTCTCTAGCCCAAGACGTACAAGTAAGAAGTTGAGCAACATAAGAGTTTATAATATTAGTAAAAAAGAGTAGAAATGGCCGGTTTTAGAAACTTTAAACGCGAATTAAATCGCTCGGACGTCGGAAATTGATTCCGTCAATTGCGTGGGAACCCTTGAATTATTTTAGGATCGTAGAAACGAAAACGGGAATTTTCGGATCCCCGGAAGGGCGATTTCCGATCCCTGGAAGATTCGCCGAGCCGGGTGAATCGGGCTTTTCCGCGCCCTTTGTTGAAAATGTCGAGTAATTGGGAAGTTTGGGAGTGATCGGCATTGTCGGGGTTGCGTTTGGGCGTCAATTTCATTAAATTCTGTTTTGCCTGCATATTTAAAAAGTGTTCTAACTTGTGACCATGTTAGATCGTGCCGACGACCGCGGAAAGAGGAGGCTAGGCGAGTGATCACGAGCGCGCCGGAGCTTGAGCGTGGACTTTTGGGAAGCGTTACGAGGTAGGGAAAAGTAGCCGGATATCGGCCTTGACTAGGGAAAATTATTAGTAGAAATGCATGTGGGCACTTAGTTGTGCTCGTAGGTTAAGTAACATGTTGTGTTTATGATTGTGGCTATGTGTGCCTTTGGGGTGTTGAACCCGTATGTTACTGTTTGTGTTTCGTGGGTGGCCATGTGTGCATGTGGGGTGTTAAACCTGTATTGTTGCTGACTGTCTTGCTGAGGGGTAGTTAGTCGTTGTATTATTGTCGCTATTAGTTGAACCTTGGGTGATGACTGTGATTGCATGGAGGTTGGGGCCCGCCTGACAACAAAGGGGTGCCACGGGGTTGCGCGCGTAAGGGTTGGCTAGCCTTCCGACTAACCATCGGTAAAGTGTGCAGTTTTATGCGATGAAGGGCGGCTCCCCTTCCAACTAGCTATTAGAAAAGTATTGTTGTATATGTCGCGAATAGGTCGACCGCCTGGCCCGACTGCATGTCGGGGAAAGTTACGTGGGGCAGGCTCAAGCCCAGCCGGTTAGCGACCGGCAACTGAGTAGTTGGTGTGCGGTCCTTTGTAATCTTGGGTGTTGCGTGGTTATTATTTGCGTATTTGATTGAGGTTGTAACTGTTGGGTCGGGTCTACATTACGTGTCCGGGGTTTGAGATGGTTGGGAAAGTTGAACAGTTGTATTGCGTGACCGTCAGTCTAAATTGTGTTTTGGGGGTAGTAGTCCCCAGGGTTGTTGTTATCGGGTTCCCGGCATTTCTGCTGATATGTCGTGGTCAACCCGGTATCCGTGGCGGTGAGCGAAATGCTCACCCCCTGCTACTTTTCCTGCAGGTACTGGTCGTGAGACGTACCTTGTAGCTCGTTTGTACATCGTTTTGAACGTATTTTCCGCTGTAAAATTATCGTTTTGTTTAACTTAAGTGTTGTTTTAGAGAGGTTTATTAAAATGTTTGAAAATTGTTTTATTGTTTCACCGTTCGCGTTCCGGGTTCGGTCCTGCCGAATTCGGGGCGTGACATACATGATTGGGCTTTGAGGAATCTTCAAAACCGGGAGGTTGAGCTACAAAACTTCTTCATTGATTAGTCCATTCAAAAATGCAGATTTAACATCCATTTGAAATAAAATAAAATCTTTAAAACAAGCAAAGGATAGAAGGATTCTTATCGATTCAAGACGGGCAACCGGTGCATAAGTCTCGTCATAGTCAATTCCTTCTTCTTGTGAGTATCCTTGAGCTACTAGTCTAGCCTTGTTTCTCACCACTTCTCCATCTTCATTGAGCTTATTTCGAAACACCCATTTTGTACCAATGATGTTCTTTTCTTTCAGAATTGGAATAAATCACATACCTCATTTCTGGTGAATTGATTGAGTTCTTCTTGCATTGCTTCAATCCAACAAGAATCTTCTAGAGCCTCAACAATATTCTTATGCTCTACTTGAGATATGAAGGCCGTTTCAACATTTATCTTATGTTGACTCTGTGTCTTAGTTTTATCTTCCACATCTCCAATTATTTGCTCCTTTGGATGAGAAGATTTGTACTTGAAAGATTTAGGAAGTTCCTTTGGTTTCTCTCCACCTTCTTCTTGGACTTGCTTGGTAATGTCAAGAACAATTTGATCTTCATCATCATCACTTGCATCTTCAATTAAAGGTTGTCTTGGAAGCTCGCTTTCATCAAACTTAACATGGATGGATTCTTCCACCACTTGGGATCTCCGGTTATAGATGCGATAAGCTTTGCTTCTTGTTGAGTAACCAAGAAATATACCTTCATCGACTTAGGATCAAGTTTATCCAATTGGTCCTTTGTGTTCAAAATATAACACCCAAACGTGGCCTTAAGTGTGCACGGTTGGTAATATAGCATGCGGTGTTAACCGCTTCGGCCCAAAAGTACTTTGGAAGGTTGAACTCATTCAATATTGATCTACTCATCTCTTGCAAAGTTCGATTCTTCCTCTCCGCTACACCATTTTTTTGAGGAGTCCTTGGTGCGGATACTTCATGTTTGTAACCTTGTGCATCACAATACTTTTCAAGATCACCCATAAACTCACCTCCCCTATCACTTCTTACCTTGATGATTCTATCCCCTTTTTCAATTTCTATTCTTCTACACAACTTAACAAACTCGTTACAAGCATCAATTTTATGAGCAAGAAATAATGTCCAAGTATAACGAGTATAATCGTCTACAATAACAAAAACATAATGTTTTCCACTTAGACTAGCTACACTAATATCCTCATACAAATCCATATGAAGTAATTGTAGAGGTTTGGTAGTGGAAATTTCACTTTTAGGTTTAAATGAGCTTCTTGTATGTTTACCTTTCATACAAGCATCACATAAAGTCATTTTGTCAACATTGATTGATGGTAGACCATGAACTAAAGATTGTTTTGAAAGCTTTTTCAAAAGTTTTGCTCCAATATGGCCTAATCTTCTATGCCATAAGGTTTGAAAATCATTTCCCGCAATAAAACATTTAACATTTTGGGTATGCATGTCTCCAAGAGTTGCAACATAAACATTTTCAAATCTTTTTGCTTCAAAAATAATTTTATCATAAGATTTAACAACACATTTAAATTTGTCAAAAGTAACCGTCAATCCAATGTCACAAAGTTGACTAATGGTAATAAGATTTGCATTTAAACCTTCTACAAGTAAAACATGCTTGATAACGGGGTAAGGATCCTTACCAACGGTACCAATACCGGTGATTTTGCCTTGTCCCTTGCCAAATTTGACCATTCCTCCAATGCGGTTTGTAAGTGTATCGAATAGTGTACGGTCTCCGGTCATATGCCTTGAACACCCGCTGTCCATATACCATGTTCCTTGTGTAACTTCTCCTTTGAGGCACGCTTGGACATCTCCATTTGTTTCCTACATCCACAAATACTCTTGATTGATATGGTACCCTTTCTTTGGGTCCTTTATGATTAGATTTCTTTTTCCAAACTCTATGACCCTCTTCAAATCAACTTCTCTTTTTATTTTGCATTCAAAGTTAGCATGCCCAACAACACCACAATAAAAACATGTGGTAGTTTTTCTTTTCATCTCATTTTTACTAACATGTGATGTAGTAGGCATATCAATTGTGGTTTGACAAGATAAATCATTATAACCAACACCACTTTTATCATGATAAGATTTTTGAGAGGATATTATACTATCAAGTTTAATGCTACCACAAGAAAATTTGTTGATATCATTTCTAAGCATAGCATTTTCCTTTTCAAGTTTCATGCATTTATCCTCATAATCACTTCTTATAGAAACTATTTCATTTTCAACTAAAGCTTTAGCTAATCTTTCTTCCTTGAGCATACTTTTCAACAATTTATTCTTGTTGATTAGTTTTTCAGTAAATTCCTCTGAATCAAATTCATCAAGAGAGTTACAAGAACTTACCTCAATGTTGTCATCAATTGCCATGAGTGCTATAGCTTCCACTTCATCATTGGAGTTGTCATCTTCCGCACCGGAAAGGAAATCATCCCAAGTTTCCGCCTTCATAGCTTTCATGGGCTTCTTTCCTTGCCGTCTCTTTTCTTTCTTTTCTTCATCTTTCTTTACGGGACAATCCGCAATGAAATGATCCTTGCTACCACACTTGTAGCACTTATAGTTGTTGTTTCCTCTTAAGCTTTTGTCTTTTCCATCTTTGGAGCTTTTTGTAGGAGGATACTTCTTTTGAGCTCTCCGCAATCTTTGGTACTTCCTATAGTTTTTCACGAACATTGCAACTTCATCTTCTTCATCATCATCTTTCGAGGCATCGTTGGATTTTGCCATCAACCCCAAAGTTTTCTTTGGTTTAGGCTCTTCAAACTTTTTCATAGTCATCTCATGGGTAAGTAGATTTCCCAAGAGTTCTTCAAATTCGACCGGCTTGATATTTTTCACTTCATTTATGGCCGTCACCTTTGGTTGCCACTCCTTTGGTAGACTCCTAAGAATCTTGTCCACTTTTTTTTTGTTAGTAAAAGTAGTATCAAGAAGTGCAAGACGAGTTACAATGTTGTTGAATCTTTCGCTCATTGAATGAATGCTCTCTCCGGATTGCATCTTGAAAGAATCATATTCTTCAAGTAACATGTCTATCTTTGCCTCTTTGACTTGAGAAGTCCCTTCATGAGTGACTTTAAGTTTCTTCCAAACTTCATAAGCCGTTTTGGAACCAACCACTCTTGAATGCTCATTTTGATTTAATGAACATAGAAGAATGGATAAAGCCTTCTTGTTTTGAGACATCTTCCTCTTGTCTTCCATGTTGAACTCTTTCATTGGCTTTTCTACTTCTTCTCCATTTTCATTCTTCATGGTTGGAATAAATGGCCCTTCGGAAGTAATTTTCCATAGATCATAATCAATGCTTTGAAGATGTATCTCCATTCTATACTTCCAATGGGAATAATTTGACCCATCAAATAGTGGAGGATTGTTTTGTGAAATGCCACAAAAGAAAGGAAGAGTTGTGTTGCTTGAGCTTGACATTTGGATCTTTAACACCTAACGTGAAAATTTAACCAAGTATTAGTAGTGTAGAAGCTCTGATACCAATTGTTAGGTCCCAACAAATCAATCTAGAGGGGGGGGGGTGAATAGATTGATTACAAAATATAGCAACTTAAAAATAAATTCGGAAATTTAAACAACAAGCAAAGATAGCAAGATAGAGAAAGCCAACACAAGATGTACGTGGTTCACAACTCTCCTTAGAGTTGCTACGTCCACACTAAAGAACTCACTTAGAGTTCGGTCTTTTACTAACTTATAGTAAATGTTACAAAGTCTCACAAGAACTAATCTTGCAAGTTACAACACCAAATGAGAAGCAAGAAACAATACAATGTGTTTAATCTTATTAGAATAAACACAATGCCTCAATTACAATCAAGATATAAAGATGAAGTACAAAGAAGCTATATATGATTTCAAGATATGTAAGGCTTAGCTCAAGATGATTTTGAGAGAAGAGGATTTCAAAATAGTTTACAAAGAGAGCATAACATGTTCTTGAAAAGATATAAAAATAAGAATATATGTTTTTCAAAGATCAAAAGATATGAAACTTTAGTTCATGACTTTGAAAACAAATTTTAGAACAAAGAAGAATAAACTCTCAAGATGACTTTTCTCTAAAAAATGAAGAACAACTTGTTGGATTAAAATCCTATTATGGGCACATATGTATTTAATGTACATGTTATCATAAGGTTTGATACAAATTAAAGTGATCAATAAAGTATTGTATCATGGGTATTATAAATGGTCATGTAATTTAATGTGTAGATACCGGTTTTATAATTTGTTATTTGTTGAGGGGCCGAATTACAAATTATAAGAAACTTGGTAACCTAATTAGGGTTGTAAGTGGTTATGGTCCCCAATAAATAGACGTCATCTCTTATTATGTTTCACCCCCCATCTGAGAGAATAACCAAATAGAGATCGTCTACTTTATTGGAAGACCAATCCATACCTTGGAGATTCATCGTTCATCGTTCATCAATGGCATCAAGTAAGTAACAATTCCGCTGTTATTTATTTATGGATTCCTCTTAATTCAACAATGTTTATAGATATATGATTTAGGGTTCATGTATGTTTAATCCCTAAATTACTAACAAGTGGTATCAGAGCCGTCTTTGTTGGATTAATTGTGAATTTAATTTATGGTTTATGGGCGTTGATCCTCGGTTGTTTGATCATGCAATCAATTTTTTTTTCGTACGGACAATTGTCCTTGATTGACCGATCAAAGTTTTGCAACACATGACAATTATGATTGTTTTTTTCAAAGGTAATACAATTTTGTTTGCTCTGCTGCAAGTCCGGTTATGATTCACTGTTTTTGATATATACATATATGGATGGTTGTACGTGTGGCGTGAATATGTTAATCAAGTTTTATTTCATCATTAAACATGGATTCAAATTCATATGGTCAAGCAATCCGTGCAAGTTTTATCTTGTTATGAGAATTAACCTTTATGCCTTCTTACAGTGATTCAATTTATATACATATTGGTATATATTTATACATCTGTGTTGGGAACAATTGAATGTATGCATGATCAGTGGCTTAAAGCATGCTATATGTATACATGGTATATGTGTACATAATCATGTTTTTTGTTTGAATTAAAAATCAAGGATTTAAACATTCGTTTTTTTTTATACAAAGCAAGCACACTAAGGTTTCGTATAAAATTTAGTACTGTCGGGTTCATGTTGTTTTCTAAAGCTTATGTGGGATGGATCGGCACCTGTATGAGTATATTTTCAAAAGCCTTAGAATTTTGTTGTGAATATCGATTTACTCCACTTTGGGACTGATAATGGTTCATTGCTTATGCTATATACATATATTCACTGAGGATGATTCACTGATTAATTTGGTTTCAATAATTGGTTGCTTTGGTTATACTGTTACAAAGAGTGACTGGTTGTCAGAAATATATTATATATATACATATATGTCACTGTGCATACTTGCTTTTTTGTATAATCATGTGATTCGGGGATGAGATCAATATTCACGACTTTGTAACTAATCAATCTCTTTGCGTCCGGGGTGGCATTGAGGATTGGATTGATGCTAATAAGGTATGATTGTACCTCATCTAATCAGTTTTGTTTTGGATTTATACACTTGATTCGGTGATATGGTTTGAACAAATTTATGGTATAGATAGTGCTAAGGTACTCTTAAGTTAGTTCATTTGTTCGTTGTTTGCCTGTTCCATTGATTGATTTGTTTTATATTGATATGATCAATATTATGATAAATCCAAATGGTGAAGAAGCTTTTATACATGAATCAATAAATGTTTAGTACATGCTATTATCTTATATATGTTGATTTAATTCATGTACGACAGTCAAGCTTCTTGGCATAATCATAATTATGCAAATTTGGTTTTAAAACAATTTAATTCATATTTTGGTGATGTCTGATATTTTGTAAATTGGTTGAAGCATAATGTCGCCAAAGTGATCTCTTTTGCGTAGATTAGTTTATTTAAAATATCAAGATGATTTTTTGTCTTTGTTATTCATGCGTTTATTAACGGACCCAAAGGCGAGTTAATATTTGGCCGAATTTCATATGACAACTGCGGTGATAAATATGTGACGATTATAAGGTACTCTATATGAGCAAATGTTATGTGAGCAATACACCGGTCCAAAGATAGGTGTTTGTTTGACATATTTTTATTGTCAGTGTTTGATTATTGCACCAAGAGTACCGCTTGCTGTTAATGTTGATATGCCCAAAGGCTAGATATTAATGTAGCGCTTGGTATCTTGAGATGGGAATCACCACTATTTTTGAATATATTGTTTACTTGGGATTTTGAAGTGAGCTTGTGTGCCTGTTTTGTTAATTATTTTGTTGCATCAATATTTGCTAACATCAATTATATACATAAGGACTGGAAAGGACATTTAGATATAGTGTTTGATTTCATGGATATTGACCTTGCATTAAGGGATGAACAAGCTTCACCTCTCATTGTAGAAAGCTCATCTGATGAGAAAATGTATTTTGAGATGTGAGATCGGTTAAAATGCACAAGTCTTATAGTGATGAATCACACTATTTCGGAAGCTTTTAGGGGGACAGAATCTGAAAGGATTACTAAGGCTAAAGATTTCCTTGACGAAGTCGAATTACGTTTTTTTTAAACGCTAAGGTTTAAATGTGTAATAACCACTCCCGGTCAACGCCAGTCAAACCTGCGAAAAACAGGAAAAATTTAAATTTTTTAAGACTGACAGTTAAGTGAACCTAAAATGACCCTTAGTGTCATACCGGACTTAAGTTGACCCCGTTATTGACCAAAGTGAGTTCCGGGAAACTCAGGGCAACTTTCTGGTCAATTTGGGAAATGTTGACTTTTCGTTGGAAAAGTCAACCGAGCGACGTTTTGGTCCATTTGAGGACCGTTTTGGATCCAAAAAGCTTATCCGTCGTCGCAGCGATCTTAGTTGAGCCGTTTCCTTGTAGCCCGCCAAGTTTCGTAATTTCTTGAGAAAAGTGCCTGTTCGGGGCCCGAAACGTCCGTTTTTCGCGAATCTGATTGGAAAATATCAAGTAGATATTTTCCAAAAGGTGTGGGACCCACCTTGACACTTGTCCATTATGTGGTGGTGTTAGTTTTGGGGGGAAACTATGTGTGGACATAGTGTGGCCAGCCATTTAGGGTAAAAAGAAGGCAAAAAATAGAATTTTAGTTAGTTGATTAAATTAGAAAAGAAGAGAGGGTTTAGAGAGAGAAGAAGAAGAAGAAGAAGAAGAAGAAGAAGAGAGAAGGAGAAAGGGTTAGGGTTTGGAGGAGAATCAAGCCCTTGGATCGTCTTGAAGCAAAGAGCAATCCCGTTCCCCTCATCCTCCTCTACGGTAATTGTAATAACCACTCCCGGTCAACGCCAGTCAAATCTGCGAAAAACAGGAAAATTTAAAAATTTTAAGCAGACACTTAAATGAACCTAAATTTGACCCCGAGAGTCATACCGGACATAAGTTGACCCCGTTATCGACCAAAGTGAGTTCCGGAGGACTCAGGGCAACTTTCAGATCAATTTGGGAAATGTTGACTTTTCGCTGGAAAAGTCAACCGAGCGACGTTTTGGTCAATTCGAGGACCGTTTTGGATCCAAAAAGCTTAGTCGTTGTCGCAGCGGTCTTAGTTGAGCCGTTTCCTGGTAACCCGTGAAGTTTCGTAATTTCTTGGTAAAAGTGCCCGTTCGGGGCCCGAGACGGCCAAATTTCGCGAATTTGACTGAAAAAATATCTAGAAGATATTTTTCCAAAAGAAGTGGGACCCACTTGCCACATGTCAAATATGTGGTGGTGTTAGGGTTTGGGTACAAATAGTGGAAACAATAGGGTTTTGGGTGACATTTTGGAAAGAACAAAAGAGAGGGGCGGCAGCATCTTGAAATGGATGGTCGTGTACAGAGAGAAACCAAAGTTTTGGTTCTTTGGCTTCTTCAGTGTGGCGGCTTGATCTGTTTGGACAAAAGGGAGGTGAGCATAGGCTTTGGCTTGAAGGATGGGACGGCTTCAGTTTTGGACAAAGGAGGTTTTGATTGTTTTAATACAAAATCAATTGATGGAGCAATAAAGGGTCATCATATTTCAAGGAAGAGACAATAAAGGAGTCACTTGGTTGGTGGTTGTGATCTCGAAGTCAACCGAGCAAACAAGAGTTGTTGATTTTATTGTGTTGTGGGGTTAGCAAAGAAAAACAAAAAAAAAAGAAAAGAGGAAAGGGATGTTAAGCAAACCGTGAAGTGTTTGAGCTTCTTTATTCCCTTTTTGTAAATTCTTTTCTAAGTTCTTAGTTGCTGGAGCATTGATTGCTCATATAGTGAAGCATTGAAAGCTTTGTCATCTTCACAAAGAAGTGACGCCGGTGTTGTGGTAATTCTTGAGAGTTGGGTTTTATTTTATTTCGTTTTTGTCAAAGACTATTATATGCTTATTGGTTTGAATTTGGGAAATTCACTACAAATTTGATTAGTCTTGGAATTGCCCTTTTTGTATTGAGGAATAGAGAATTAGGGTTTGTAATTCGGGAGAATTCGGAAATTGTGGTTAGAAACTTTAAACGCGAATTAAATTACTCGGAAGTCGGAAAGCGATTCCGTCGAGTTCTTAGGAACCTTTGAGTTATTCTAAGAGCGTAGAAATGAAAACGGGAATTTTCGGAGCCCCGGAAGGGCGTTTCCAAAACCCGGGCAGATTCGCTGTGTCGGGCGAATCGGGCCTTTTCGGGTCCAATATCGACAATGTCGAGTAATCGGGGATTTTGGGAGTGATCGACATTGTCGGGGTTACTTTTGGGCGTCAGGTTTATTAAAATTCAACATTATGCCTGCAAGCTTAAAAGCGTTTAAAATTGTGTTCTTTTAGATCGTGCCGCGGACCGAGGCAAAGGAAAGCTGGGTGAGTGACTGAGATCACACCGGAGCTCGTTGGTTGGCTTTTGGAGAACACGCACGAGGTAGGGAAAAGTAGCCGGATCTCGGCCCTGACTGGGGAAAGTTAACAGTAGATTTGCATGTGACACCGGGGTGTCGTGGGTTGAGTAGGTTTATTTAAATATTAGAAAAGCATGATACGGGAACGTAGCGAATATTAGAAATGCATGTCACGGGAACTTAGTAATTGTTGGAAAAGCATGTGACACTTAGTAGTGTCGTAGGAGCAGAGAACTTAGCGTAGTAGTTTTACTGGAGGCATGTGACCATGCCCGGAGGTTGTTTGTGAACTTATCGATATTAGGAGTACTGGAGGCATATGACTATGCCCGGAGGTTGTTTGAGAAACTGTTGATATTAGGACTGTTGGAGGCTTTGGTTAAGTTGGAGGTTGTTTGATCTTTTGGTGTTTGGGTGGCCTTGAGAGCCCGTTTTATTATTGTTGAGTCTTGGGTGGCCTTGAGGGCCGTGTTAATTGTTGTTGAGTTGGGTGGCCTTGAGAGCCCGTGTTAATTGTTGTTGAGTTTGGGTGGCCTTGAGAGTCCGTGTTATTTATCGTCGAGTTTGGGGGGCCTTGAGAGCCGTGTTATTTATTGTTGAGTTTGGGTGGCCTTGAGAGACCGTGTTATTTATTGTTGAGTTTGGGTGGCCATGAGAGCCCTTGTGTTTGCTGTTGAGTTTGGGTGGCCATGAGAGCCCGTGTGTTATTATTGGTGTCTTGGGGTTGTTGACCCCGTGAGTTAAGTGGTTTTGTTTTGGGAGGCCATGATGGCCCGTGGGGTTGTTGAACCCGAGTCTTGACTGTTGAGGTGTCTTGAGTGGCCTTGAGTGCCTGTTTGTTGAACTTGCTTGTGTTTGTGGTTGTGTTTGCCCGACCGACCCAACTGTGTGTCGGGGAGTGGTGTGGATTTTGGCAGGTTACGAGCATTCTTTGGCTGGCCTGACCAAACTCGAGCCTCGACAGGTTCTGAGCATTCTTCGGCTAGCCTGTTCCGTGTCCGGATCCCGAAAGGTTATGAGCATTCTTTGGCTAGCCTGATTCGTGACCGGGTCCCGGCAGGTTACGAGCATTCTTCGGCTGGCCTGACCGCGTACGAGGCTCGGCAGGTTCTGAGCATTCTTCGGCTAGCCTGATCCGTGTTCGTGTCTTTGGGGAAGGTCGTCATTGTTTGTTGTGTCGGTTTTACTTTACGAGTTTGAGGTTGAGTCTGATGAGGGAGGTTACTGAGCAGCTGGTTTGCGATCCTTTGTGATCTTGTTTGGTGTGCGATCCTTTGTGATCTTGTTTGGTGTTGCGTAGTTTCTTTCGAGTCCTTGGGAGAGGTCGTGATCGTTGTGTCGGGTCTACTTTACGTGTCAAAGTGTTGAGTTGGTCAAGGAAGGTAACAGTGGGTGTATGTTCAGTCAGAGTCCTTGGGTTGGGACAGTGTCCCCCGGTGTTGACTTTATTATTGGTGTTACCGGCATTGTCTGCTAATTATGCCGTAGTCAGTATGTTATCCGTGGTGGTGAGCGAACGCTCACCCCTAGCTGCTTTTCCTACAGGTACTGATCACAGGACGGACTAGGTGAGCTCTCGAAGCTTGTGGAGCTAGGAGCGGAGTCCGGGTTGTTTTTGAGTCTAGTGACGGATACCTACTTTTGTCCACTTGTTGGAGCGTGTTTTAAATTTTAATTATTATTTTATTGAACAATTGGTGTTTTTAAAGTGATTTAATGAAAATAGGTTTCAAGTATCGTATCTTTTTAAATGTTGTGTCCCGAGTTCGGTTCGCTGAAATTGGGGCGTGACAGTAATACCCAAACCGATTCTCGTTTTGATTATTTTTGGAAAGCTAGGGTTTTGTTAAAACGAATGATTTAGGGTTGTGTGGAGGTTGGGGAGGTGTTGGAGACGTTTTAGAGGTGTTTGGGGGTTTAATTTCACGTTTTCCAGTGACCGGAGGCTCGGGAGGAGCTCCAGCCACCGTGGGTGGCTGGCCGGAGCTGGCACCAGCCACCACATGGTGGCCGAACCCCTCCCCTTAAACCCTAGGGCTCGGCCAAGTAGTGTGGGTGGGGCCCACGTGCTCGGGTGCTCGAGTTTTATCGTTCGGGTGGTTTAAAACGTTCCCCGGACCATTTATCCTTAACCGAATCGAAAATTGGAATTAAATTGGAGAAGTTGTAATTTATCAGGTTTAGAAACTTTAAACGTCATTTAATTGACTCGGAAGTCGGAATTAAATTCGGTCAAGTACATTGGAACCCTTGAATTATTCTAAGACCGTAGAAACGAAAACGAGAACTTTTGGAGCCCCGGAAGGGCATTTACTAAACCCGGGCAGATTCGCCATGTCGGGCGAATCGGGCCTTGACGGGTCTCTTATCGACAATGTCGAGTAATTGGGAAGTTTGGGAGTGATCGACATTGTCGGGGTTAAGTTTGGGCATCGAGTTTGATGATTTTCAGTTTATTCCTGCAAGTTGTTAAGTGCCTTTAAATTGTGTTCTTTTAGATCGTGCACGGACCGAGGCAAGGGAAAGCTGGGTGAGTGACTGAGATCATCACCGGAGCTCGTGGTTGGCTTTTGGGAGAACACGCACGAGGTAGGGAAAAGTAGCCGGATCTCGGCCCTGATTAGGGAAAGTTAATAGTAGAATTGCATGTGACACCGGGGTGTCGTGGGTTGGATAGGTTTATTTAAATATTAGAACAGCATGTTACGGGATTGTAGCATTTATGAGAAAAGCATGTGACACTTAGTAGTGTCGTAGGATCAGAGAACTTAGCGATAATTGAATTACTGGAGGCATATGACCATGCCCGGAGGTTGTTTGTGAATTTATCGATATTAGGAGTACTGGAGGCATATGACCATGCCCGGAGGTTGTTTGAGAAACTGTTGATATTAGGACTGTTGGAGGCTTTGGTTAAGCCGGAGGTTGATTGATCTTTTGGTGTTTGGGTGGCCTTGAGAGCCCGTTTTATTATTGTTGAGTCTTGGGTGGCCTTGAGAGCCCGTGTTATTATTCGTGTTTGGGTGGCCATGAGATCCCGTACTTTACTCTAGGTGTTTTGGCTGGCTTACGAGTTAGAGTCTCGGTAAGTTGCAAGCGTGTTTTATTGTTGAGTTTTGGGTGGCCATGAGTGCCCGTGGGGTTGTTGAACCTGTGTCTTTGCCTTTGGTGTTTTGGGCGGCCTTGAGAGCCGTGTACTAAGGTTGGTGTCTTTGCAGGCCTGACCGAGTTAGAGTCTCCGGGGGGGGGGGGGGTTGCAAGCTTTCTTTAGCTGGCTTACGAGTTAGAGTCTCGGTAAGTTGCAAGCGTGTCTTATGGTTGTTGTGTCTTGGGAGGCCATGAGTGCCTGTGGGGCTGTTGAGTCCGAGTTTTCCTGTTGGTGTCTTGGTGGCCGTGAGTGCCTGTGAGTGTTGAACCTGTGTTGTTACTGGTTGTTGAACTTGCTTGTGATTGTGATTGTGATTGTGATTGTGTTTGTGGTTACTTGAGTTTGGGGGCCCGCTTCATGAAACGGGGGTCCACGATCACACGCGTCTGCATGTTCAGACGGGGTAGGGGGCCCGCCCGCCAATAAAGGGGTCCTGGCCGCGCGTGTGTGGTTTGGGTTTGTGAGCATACTTTGGCTGGCTTACGGGTTAGAGTCCTGGTAAGTTGCACGCATACTTTGGCTGGCTTACGGGTTAGAGTCCGGGTAAGTTGCACGCATTTTCCGACTGGCTTACGAGTTAGAGTCTCGGTAAGTTGCAGCATTCTTGGGTTGGCCTGATCGGGTTAGAGTCCCGGGAGGGCGTGAGAATTCTTGGCAGCAGGTTTGCGATCCTTTGTGATCTTGTTTGGGGTGTGATCCCTTGTGTTGCTGTTTGGTGTTGCGTAACTTTCTTTCGAGTCCTTGGAAGAGGTCGTCAATGGTTGTGTCGGGTATACTTTACGTGTTAGGGTGTCGAGTTGGTCAGGGAAGGAAACAGTGGATGTATGTTCAGTTAGAGTACTTGGGTTGGGGATGGTGTTCCCCGGTGTTGAGTTGTTGTTGGTGTTACTTGCTTTGTCTGCTAATTATGTCGTAGTCAGTCTGTTATCTGTGGTGGTGAGCGAACGCTCACCCCTAGCTGCTTTTCCTACAGGCACTGTTCGTGGGACGGACTAGGTGAGCTCTCGAAGCTTGTGGAGCTAGAAGCGGAGTCCGGGTTTTGTCTTTTGAGTCTAGTGACGGATACCTTGTACTTTTGTCCATGTTTTGGGACGTATTTTAAGCTGTAAATATTATTTTGTTGAACTAAACTGGTATTTTAAGGTGATTTAATGAAAACAGGTTTCAAGTGTTTTTATGTTTTAAACGTTCGCGTCCCGAGTTCGGTTTACTGAAATTGGGGCGTGACAGCTTGGTATCAGAGCTCGAGGTTTCACACCTCGGACTGTACGTCAATTAGGTAGGGAGAGTCGAGTCGGTAGAGTCCCGTCGTACGTTGGGTACGCAGGTCGGGAACCGTGTGTAGACCCGTGGTGTTGTGAGTCCTGCTTGTGTTTGTGTGTACGTGCAGTGTTTTCTTGCTGGCTTGCTGATTGTTGTTGCTGCGTGAAATGTTTTTAAGCTGTCGCGGGTCGACTCAGGAGCGCTCCTGTAGTCGAACGTGACGGTGCTAATATCAAGTCGGTACAACGTAGTTCGGGGACGCCTGGACCGGGTTGTAACTGCGTGATGTCAAGTATGAGGTTTAAAAAAATGAAGTGGAGAAAGGTTTAAAAATTTGATTGTTTTGATGTTGTTTGACGCCGTGGGCGTTTGTGTTTGACTTTGAGTGGCCCTGTGGGCGTATTGTGATTATTGTTAGTTGGTCCGGTGGGCGGGTGTCGTCGTTGTTGTTGTTATGGGTGTTTGGCCGGTTTGGCTTGTTTGTGGTTTAGTCGGGTTTTGTGGTACGTGTTTGGTCGTTTTGTTGGTTAAATGTCTGCGACGCACAAGTGTGCTGGTCGCCAAGAGACGGGTAGGATGCGAGTGTCCTAGGATCGACGTGACGGGGTGTTAGGGGCGAAACGGTCGCGGCTACGGGACGGACCACGGGACGACCTGGTACGTGACCAGGACGGGCTCGCTGGTCCGATTCGGCAGCCAGCACGGACCGGCTGGCGTGCCGGCCCGGCAGCCAGCCCGGCACGGATGGCATGCCGGCCCGGCAGCCAGTCCGGCACGGAAGGCATGCCGGCCCGGAACGCCATATGGTCCGGCCCACCTACCGGACCGGTCCAGCCGATCTTCAAAAAAAAAATCTTCGTTGTACGTTTAGGTCTGCGGTTGTGTGACTCGGTTCACGTTCGTGCGATTGAGCGTTGGTTGTATGGGTTGTGTTCCCAGTTGTGGGTTGTATAGGCCGTAGGCCTGCCGTACGGTTGGGTTGTTGTTGAGTTTTTCGCTTACGTGTTAGTATACTTAAGGCTTTAATAGCGCGAGCAGTGGTGTTTTACTGATTTGAGGACGTGTTTCCCGTGTCGAGGTTCATCTTACTCGAGCGAGTACTTGAGGTGTTGTTAGCATGGACGGTGGGATGTTTGGCTTCAGTTTTGAGGTGGTGGTTTGCCCTGACTAGAGTGGTAAGTCCTTGGTGCGTTACTAGTATGCCATAATCGAACGGGTGTCCGTGGAGGTGAGCGTAACGCTCACCCCCTTTACTACTTTTCCCGCAAGGGATGAGTAGCGAACACTGGTTTGGTTGCGGAAAGTTATGAGTAAGTGCATAAGGGACCGAATAAGGGCTTGGTGTACGTTTGTGTGGTTAAGTTTGAGGTTCCGCTTACGTGATGTTATAATTAAAGGATGTTTAGCGTGAACGGTGTGGCGTTTAGTAACAAGTACGTTGGGGTAGACGTAGACCGTGTGAACGTTAGTGTATTCGAGCTTGTTGTCTTGTTTGAGTTCGCAAACTGAACGTTTGCGTGTATCCGTGCAGAGGATACCTGCTGATGGCTCGTGGCAGACGAGGAAGAGCAGCAGTGGCACGGGGACGAGCGCCCGCGCGAGGCAGGCGGGGACGGTCAGCGGGGACACCAGGATGGGTGCCCAACGTTGAGCCCGCCGAGTACGCCGAGGCCGTGAGTGCCTGTGGGGCTGTTGAGTCCGAGTTTTCCTGTTGGTGTCTTGGTGGCCGTGAGTGCCTGTGGGGCTGTTGAGTCCGAGTTTTCCTGTTGGTGTCTTGGTGGCCGTGAGTGCCTGTGAGTGTTGAACTTGTGTTGTTACTGGTTGTTGAACTTGCTTGTGATTGTGATTGTGATTGTGATTGTGTTTGTGGTTACTTGAGGTTGGGGGCCCGCTTCATGAAACGGGGGTCCACGATCACACGCGTCTGCATGTTCAGACGGGGTAGGGGGCCCGCCCGCCAATAAAAGGGTCCTGGCCGCGCGTGTGTGGTTTGGGTTTGTGAGCATACTTTGGCTGGCTTACGGGTTAGAGTCCCGGTAAGTTGCACGCATACTTTGGCTGGCTTACGGGTTAGAGTCCCGGTAAGTTGCACGCATTTTCCGGCTGGCTTACGAGTTAGAGTCTCGGTAAGTTGCAGCATTCTCGGGTTGGCCTGATCGGGTTAGAGTCCCGGGAGGGCGTGAGCATTCTTGGCAGCTGGTTTGCGATCCTTTGTGATCTTGTTTGGTGTGCGATCCTTTGTGATCTTGTTTGGGGTCTGATCCCTTGTGTTGCTGTTTGGTGTTGCGTAACTTTCTTTCGAGTCCTTGGAAGAGGTCGTCAATGGTTGTGTCGGGTCTACTTTACGTGTCAGGGTGTCGAGTTAGTCAGGGAAGGCAACAGTGGGTGTATGTTCTGTTAGAGTACTAGGGTTGGGGATGGTGTTCCCCGGTGTTGAGTTGTTGTTGGTGTTACTTGCTTTGTCTGCTAATTATGCCGTAGTCAGTCTGTTATCCGTGGTGGTGAGCGAACGCTCACCCCTAGCTGCTTTTCCTACAGGTACTGTTCGTGGGACAGACTAGGTGAGCTCTCGAAGCTTGTGGAGCTAGAAGCGGAGTCCGGGTTTTGTCTTTTGAGTCTAGTGACGGATACCTTGTACTTTTGTCCACGTGTTGGGACGTATTTTAAGCTGTAAATATTATTTTGTTGAACTAAACTGGTATTTTAAGGTGATTTAATGAAAACAGGTTTCAAGTGTTTTTATGTTTTAAACGTTCGCGTCCCGAGTTCGGTTTACTGAAATTGGGGCGTGACAAAATGACATCACTTCTGACGTATTTGATGTCAATAAAGTATAAGGGTCAATGAAATGTAAGGGAGTACATTATGGAAATGTTCCATAATGCTTTCAGACTTAAGGCACCAAAGATTGAGAACTCTGATGAGTTGTTCGTTCTTAAGGTGATGTTATCTCTTCCTGGATAGTTGAACTAATCTGAAATTGGCTACAACTATCAAAAAGGGAGAAATGAATTTAAATAAGCTCATTTCTCATAGAGTGCAAAAGGAAGAAAGATTGAAGTAAGATAAGTCTGAAAGTGCTCATTTGGCTAGTACCTCTAAAGATAAGGGCAAGAAAAGGAAATATGAGTTTCATGCTCATAAGGTTCGGTTTCAAGCTACTAAAGGTCCAGTACAAAAGAATCAACAACTGACTGAAAATAATTGTTTCTTTTGAAACAAACCCGAATATTTTTTCCCATAAAGGAAAATATTTTTTTTAAGGCGGGAACTACAGTAATTTATTGAGGATGTTGAATTTGAGGGGAGAAATAAGGTTAGACACATTGTCTTTAAAGTGGAATTGACATCAAACTCAATTCCTACTATCACTAATGATAAATGCTTAGGTTAATAAACCTATCATTGACCAAGAAGTGAATCAGAACCTTAACAAGACAATGTTGAACAACTATTTATTCGAGTTGAATTAGTTGTTCCAAAAGGACAAATTCAACTACCTTAGTGACATGTGCTACTAAGGAGATCCATAAGAGAGACAAGAAATGCTTCCAAATGATTATGTCATATTTCTTCAAGACCATAAGGATGGTATGAGGGAAGATGATCCAATCAACTTTCCTCAAACCATGAAAAGTTTTATAACTCTCTAAAATGGATTGATGTCATGGAAGAAGAGTATAAGTTTATGCAAGATAATAAAGGTTCGGAACTAGTCTCATTACTGAAGGTGCAAAACCAATTGGTTGTAAGTGGATTCTTAAAACCAAGAGGAATGCAAATGGTAATGTGAAAAGGTATGAGGTATGTCTTGCAGCTAAAGACTATACTCAAAAGGAAGACATTGACTTTATAGAGACTTTCTCTCCGGTTTTATGGAAAGACTCTTTTAGGATAACTACGGCACTTGTCGCTTATCTTGATCTTGAGTTACATAAGATGGATGTTAAGATCGTGTTTCTCAATAGTGACATTGAAGGAACAAGGTATATGGTACAACTATAGAACTTTGAGTCGAGAGACCCAAAGAAAATGGTTTGTAAATTAAAGAAATCTATCTATGAACTCAAACAAGTTTCTCGTCAATGGTACCACAAATTTCATAAAGTAATTGTCTCATTCTATTTTTGAGACAATATTGTTGATGATTTTGTGTATCGTAAGTTCAGTGGGAGTAAGTATATGTCCCTGGTTCTATATGTCGACGACATATTACTTGCCAATAATGATGTAGGACTATTGCACAAAACCAAGAGACTTCTAAGTCTCTCAACAAATCTACATCGATAAAGTGTTTAAAAGGCTTGGCATGGAAGGTTAACCAGGTGACGCCCATGTGGCTAAAGGAGACATATTCAGTCTTGCACAATGTCCTTAAAGTAACATTAAGATTCAGGAAATGCAATAGATTCCCTATGCATCAGCTGCTAGGAGTCTATTGTATACTTAAGTATGTACTCATGTGGATATGACGTACATTGTTGGGATGTTAGGAAAATATATGAGGAACCTTGGTATAAACCATTGGATAGCAGCCAAAAGGGGTTATAAGATATCTTTAAAAGACAAAACATTACATGCTCACTTACAGGAAATCAGATCGTTTGGAGGTTATTGGGTATACAGATTTTGATTTCGCTAGGTGCCAAAATAGCATAAAGTCTACATAAGGTTGTATTTACTTGTTAGTTGGAGGAGCTATGTTTTGGAAAAGTGTTAATTAAACACTTGTAGCCTCTTCAACTATGGCAACAAAATTTGTAGCATGCTATGAGGCATCAAAGTATGGAATATGGCTGCGAAACTTTGTCACTGGTTGCACATTTTGGAAAATGTTGAAAGACCACTAAAGTTTCTTGTGACAATAAATCGGCAGTTTTATTCTAATGACAACAGGAGCTCATTAAAGTCTAAGTAAGTAGACATAAAGTTCCTTGTTGTAAAAGAAAGAATGCAAAATGGACAAATATCGATAAATCATATTGGTTGGGACAAACTCCATGATAACGGATCCGCTCATAAAAGGTTTACCACCTAAGGTCTTTCATGAGCATATTGCTCGTATGGGTGTTACACCACTTGAGGATACTTTGGTATAGTGGGAGTTTGTACATTGATTGCTTTATGTTTAAAGTTAGAGTTAATGTATTTGGATATATTCTGATCAGATATAAAATATTCAGTCCATGCATTCTATTTTGGTTATTGACCTCACTTAAGTTTAAGGAGGACCAATTGGAAATAGACATGTCGGATCACATTGCATGTTATTTTCATGCTACACAATCATGATTGATCTATGTCGTTTAGCTATATTTGTATATGTGATCATTGATGGTTTAGTCATAAGTAATTTGACGGATGCTGCTTTGGTTCTATATAAGTATAGTTGATGGACGAGATTGTTACAGAATACCTATTGCTTGATAACAATTTTGAGCTCATAAGGTTGTACATTTCTCTGGAAAGACATATGTTGCCCAAGTGGGAGATTGTTGGATTAAAATCCTATTATGGGCACATATGTATTTAATGTACATGTTATCATAAGGTTTGATACAAATTAAAGTGATCAATAAAGTATTGTATCATGGGTATTATAAATGGTCATGGAATTTAATGTGTAGATACCGGTTTTATAATTTGTTATTTGTTGAGGGGCTGAATTACAAATTATAAGAAACTTGGTAACCTAATTAGGGTTGTAAGTGGTTATGGTCCCCAATAAATAGACGTCATCTCTTATTCTGTTTCACCCCCTATCTGAGAGAATAACCAAATAGAGAGCGTCTACTTTATTGGAAGACCAATCCATACCTTGGAGATTCATCGTTCATCGTTCATCAATGGCATCAAGTAAGTAACAATTCCGCTGTTATTTATTTATGGATTCCTCTTAATTCAACAATGTTTATAGATATATGATTTAGGGTTCATGTATGTTTAATCCCTAAATTACTAACACAACTTTGTGCTGAATTTTGGTAGAGAAATAGTAGAAGTGTTGTGTCTTGAAATGAAGAAACAAATGAGGGTTTTTATAAACAAAAACTTAGCACTTGATAATTAAAAAAAAAAGTTGTTGGAAGAAATATTTGAGTGCAAAGTCAAGTGGCATATCTTGATACGAAATGTCCTCAACACATTTCAAGATTAAAATGATGACTTTTCTCTTTTCAAAATAAATTTGAATAAATAAAAAAGGATTAAATAATCAAGAGAAATCATATTTTTGAATAAGGGAAGAGAGATTGAGTGATGAGCTAGCCAAACCATATCTTAATGATCATACTTACAAAAATCCTATTGGTAGGACTTGAACCCTTTCAAAGTAGACATTTTGAATCTTCCATAGCCTTCCTTGATCATCATTGAAAGTCTGAAAATGTCCTTGGAGATTTAAATTTCGTGCACAACTTCATTGGACACAAGTAGATGATGAGCATGCTCGCTGCCAGAAATTTCAGCTTTGACCTATGCTTGTTCAAATGAGCATAACTTTTTTCACAAGAATCCAAATCAAGTAAGGTCAGTTGGGTTAGAAAATAGACTCATATATCTTTTCCATGGTATAGCATAGGACTATTATTACCTGGTAGATAATCCCAGTTTAATCAAGAAAGAAAACCAAGAAAATCTGTTTTACCTGTTCTGACAGATTTGATGTCTACTCACTTTTCTGTCCATTACTCTCTGATGGAGTATGAAAATGGAGAACCAGTTTGTGCATTAAAAATTATACTCACAGAGGTTTCTAAAACATCAAAGAAATCGTAATTTGATTAAAAAATGAATTTGATATGATTTTTCAAAGTTACCTCAAATGCAACCAAAGTTGCTGTCTTGAAAAATTCGAAAATCACATGTATCAAAAATATAAGAACACTTATAAAATAAGTTTGGTTTGAAAAAATAAACATGTGATATAATTATTTGATCTTGAATAAATATATGCATACTTGTCATCATCAAAACACATAGATTATGATATTGACACAAGGTCACAACAAAACTTGGCAGGCCCCAAACTCCAATGGTGTTCTATTCTCTGGAGTACCAAACTTCAACCCAAAATTGCCCTGTTTGGCTGGTTAGTTGCCTTGGAGGCAATCCCGACGAGGTCCTTCTTAGAGGAGCGCGGCCTCCCCATCAGCCCGGCCTCCTCTCTCTATAAGTTATGTTCGCTCCATTTTGAGGACTGCTCTCATCTTTTGCTATCTTGCCCGAGATCTGCAGGCATTTGGTATGCAATCCTAAATTGGAGGAATGTTAGTGGTTGTCTTCCGGCCTCCCCCCTTAGCCTGATTCACCAGTGGCGCGTTCTTGGCCCTAAGGGCTCGGCATGTTTATTCTGGAGGAGAATTCTCTTTGTAGGTTTTTGGTATATTTGGCTATCTCGCAACTCGGCAATATTCTCTGATACTCTTGAACCTCTGGAGCAAGTGGTTTTGAAGATTCAATCCTTCTCTTTCTCTCTGTTAAATCTCAGCTTATCCAATGTTAGAATTTGCGACTTGGTGAGAAGGAAGTCCTCGCCTCTGAGCTTCTTCGGGTCTTAGTTGTTTGGCTTACCTGTTTTTTTTCCTCTAGCTCGCTGAGCCCCTGTGGAAGCCTTGTACTTTCTTCTTACTTCATTCAATAAAATCGTTTTTTTTTTGCGGATAAAAAAAAGGTTATAGATCTTCCAATGGATTATACTTGCTCCATAAATTCTAATTCTCAGATGGGGGTGAGAAGAAAGAGGAATGTCAAGTACTCCATTGGGGACCATAACCATATATTTATAGATGGTCACTGCTTAGTTGGCCAACTATTTGTAATTTCAATTAGGCCCCTCAACCAAAGGAAATTACAACTTGGTATCTACATTTTTAAGTTCCATGACCACTTAATGATACCTATTAGATACACACTTTAATGGATCAGTTTAAAATGTATCTATAACCTTAGTGATAACATGTACATTTAACACATATTTTCCCACCCAATGGATTTTAATCCAACAATTTCCCACTTGGGCAACATATGTTTTACCTGAGAAATGTACAACCTTATGAGCTCAAAAGTGTTATCACATAATAGGTATCCCTTACAATCTCGTCCATTCAATTATACTCGTATAGAACCAAAACAGCATTTGTCAATTAACTTTAGACTAAACCAACAGTGATCACGTATGCAAGCATAGCCGAACGACACAGATCAATCATGGATGTGTAGCATGGAAATTACATGCAATGTGATCCGACATGCCTATTTCCAACTGGTCCACCTTAAACTTAAGTGACGTCAATAACTGAAACAGTTTGCAAGGACTAAATATTTTATTTCTGATCTAAATTAAGCACAAAACTTTAACCGTAATTTTAAACTTTAAACTTTAGACTTTAAACATTAACCTTATGCATAACCGCAAGCATGAAGCGAACAAAGTACAAACTCCCACTAAACCAAAATATCCTCAAGTGTTGTACTGACCATACGGGCAGCATGCTCATGAAAGACCTTGGGCGGTAAGCCCTTAGTGAGCGGATCCGCTATCATGGAGTTTGTCCCAGGCCTTCGCCGGCGACCATTCTGTCGGTGTCTGCTATGCTCTGTTTCAGTCGCACCCGTCTCTGGAGCTACTGATTCCGTGATTCACGGGATGTCGACATCGAAAGGGATTCCAATTTCGAATGAGTTAAATTCGAATTCTGCAGAGTTGGGATCCTTATCCCCGTTGATCACGGACGTAATATCTTCTCTGGGCACGACTCTATCTATGGTGGAATCGCGTGGACTTGTTAACAGGCCTGGAGGTTTGGATGCTAAATTGGGCTCACCTTGTCAAGTTGGGCTGGACCCATGCATAACAGGTTTGGCTACTGATTTGGCAGGTTCGGGCCTACAGCAAAGGGATTTTGGGCCTGCGTTGGGTGGAATTTTTGATCTATCCGGCAAGGTCCAATAGCTGGCCCGTGAAGATCCAACTCTGGCAACCGTTTTTAGTCGTATTGGGAATGATATTGGGTCATCCACTGTCAATTCTCGGGCTGGTGAACCGTTTTTGGAAGCCGGTTTTCAAGGAAGTCCATGGAAGGAGGCCTTCGAGAAACCGATATCTAGTGTCGAGCCAAAGAGACGTGGACGCCCAAAGAAGGGCCACTCGAGGGTGATTGCTCAACCAATCATTGTTTATCAGACAAGAGCTAGGACCTCTGCTGATAAAGGGGTTAAAATGGGACGTTTCGTTGTGGACGTTGCCAAAAAAGATAGCACGGGTAATTGGAGTTATAGTTCGAAAGTTGAACATAAAGCTGTGGATCTTTGTGCTTTGGCGCTCGAGAAGGACGCCGACGATGGAAAGGACAAGTATTTTGAGGAACCGACTCCAGTTCCTTCTTTAACCCATGTCCCGGTTTCTAACCGGTTTACTTGTTTGAACCCGAATAGGAAGTAGACACTCTTGTTTTTCCTATTCTTGGTTGCTCTTTGGAGCTATATTGGTTTGAGGAAAAGACCTTTTTGGTTCTTTTCTTGCTTTGTTCTATAACCATATAGAACACTTGCCTAATAAAATTCTTAGCTTATCAAAAAAAACATTCTCCAAAATGCGCAGCCCAGTGACAAAGTTTCGCAGCCATATTCCTTGGTTCGATGCCACATAGCATGCTACAAATTCTGCTGCCATAGTAGAGGAAGCTACAAGTGTTTGCTTAACGCTTTTACACGATACAGCTCCTCCAGCTAATAAGAAAATTTAGCCTAATGTAGACTTTCTACTATCCTAGCACCCATCGAAATTAGAATCTGAATACCCAACGACCTCCAAACGATCTGATTTCCTATAAGTGAGCATGTAATGCTTTGTCCTCTTTAGATACCTCATAACCTTTTTGGCTGCTATCCAATGTTCCATACGGGGTTACTTAAATATCTGCCTAGCATCCCAACAACATATGCTATATCCGGACGCGTACATACTTGAGCATACATTATACTCCCAACTGCCGATGCATAGGGAATATTTTGCATTTCTTGCATCTCAAGATTACCTTTAGGACATTGAGCAGGACTTAATTTGTCTCCTTTATCCACCAGGGTGTCACCTGGTTTACAACCTTCCATGTCAAACCTTTTGAGTACCTTATCGATGTAGCTCTCTTGTGACAATCCAAGAACACTTCAAGGTCGGTCTCGGTGTATCTGGATCCCTAAAACAAAAGAGGCATCCCCAAGATCTTTCATCTCAAAATGAGTTGACACAAATATCTTGTTTTCCTTTAATAATTCTACATCCTTGGTGGCAAGTAATATGTCATCGACATATAAAACCAGGAACATTACCTTACTCCCACTGAACTTGTGATACACACAATCATCAACCTTATTTTCCTCAAAACCGAACGAGACAATCACGTTATGAAATTTGTGGTACCATTGACATGAAGCTTGCTTGAGGCCATAGATGGACTTCTTTAATTTACAAACCAATTTCTTCGGGTCTCCACGGACTCAAAGTTATCTGGTTGTACCATATACATTGTTTCTTCAATATCACCATTGAGAAACGTTGTCTTAACATCGATCTGATGCAACTCAATATCAAAATGAGCGACAAGTGCCATGATTACCCTAAAAGAGTCTTCCGTTGAAACCGGAGAGAAAGTCTCTATAAAATCAATGTCTTCCTTTTGAGTATAGCCTTTAATCACAAGACGTGCCTTATACCTCTCCATATTACCTATTGCATCCCTTTTGGTTTTAAATATCCATTTTCAACCAATCAGTTTGCTCCTTCAGGTAATGGTACAAGTTCCCAAACTTTATTGTCTTGCATAGACTTATACTTTTCCTTCATGGCATCAATCCACTTTAGAGAGTCGGAACCCTTCATGGCCTGAGAAAAATCGATTAGATCATCTTCCCTCATTCCATTTTCATGTTCCTGGAGAAATATGACATAGTCATCTGGAATGGCATTTCTCCTCTCTCTTGTGGATCTCCTTAGTGGCACATGTTGTTGAGGTTGTTGAATTTGCTCTTCCGGAACAACTATTGCATCTTGAACGGGGAGTCGTTCAACATTTTCTTGTTGAGGTTCTGGATTTACTTCTTGATCAATGAAAGGCGTATGATATGAACATTATCAAAAATGATAGTAGGAATCGAGTTTGATCTCAATTCCTCCTCAAAGACAATGTCTCTAACCTTATTACTCCTCTCAAATTCAACTTCCTCAAAAAATGTTGCAGTTCCCGCCTCAAACTTTTTTTTCTGTGGGATCATAAAACTTATACCCCCTTGAGTGCTTCGAGTAACCAATAAAGTAGCTGCTCACAGTCTTGGAGTCCAATTTTATTTCTTGTGGCCTATAAGCCACTGCCTCAGCTGGACATCCCCGGACGTGAAAATGCTTTAGAATAGGCTTTCGTCTTGTCCAAAGCTCATAAGGTGTTTTTGCAACTGCTTTAGTTGGTACTCTGTTTAAAATATAGACTGCAGTCTTTATTGCTTCTCCCCAGAGAGACTCAGGTAAGGAAGAATGAGTGATCATACTCCTCACCATTTCCTTAAGAGTCATGTTCCTTCTTTCAGCTACACCATTCATGCTAGGCGACCCATGCATGGTGTACTATGGAACAATACCACATTCCTCTAGGAATTCAGCAAATGGTCCTGGACGTTGCTCTCTTGAGCCATCGTTTCTACCGTAGTATTCACCACCACGATCAGACCTTACTTTCTTAATTCTTTTTGTCGAGTTGATTCTCAACTTCAGCCTTATAAGCTTTGAACACGTCCAATGACTGAGACTTCTCATGAATGAGATATAGGTACCCATAACGTGAGTAATTGTGTCACGCCCCAATTTCAGTAAACCGAACTCAGGACGTGAACTTTTAAAACAATAAAACACTTTGAAACCCTTTCCATTAAAACACTTTACAATACCAGTTTAGTTCAACAAAAAGATAATTACAACTCAAAATAAAACATCCCACAAGCGGACAAAAAGCGAGGTATCCGTCGCTAGACTAAAAAGTAACCCGGACTCCCGCCCCTAGCTCTTCAAGCTTCGGAAGCTCACCTAGTCCGACCTGCGACAAGTACCTGTAGGAAAAGCAGCTAGGGGTGAGCGTTCACTCACCACCACGGATAACATACTGACTACGGCATAATTAGCAGACAATGCCGGTAACACCACCAATAAACTCAACACCGGGGAACACTATCCCTAACTCAAGTTCTCCGACTGACACACGCACACAATTACCTTCCCTGACCAACTCAACACTCTGACACGTAAACTAGACCCGACACGACGATCACGACCTCTTCCAAGGACTCAAGACCACCACGCAACACCCAAGATCACAAAGGATCGCACACCAAACAAGATCACAAAGGATCGCATACCAGCTGCTCAGTAACCTCCCTCAATCACGCGCTTTGCCGAACCACTCAGGCCAGGCGGTCGACCTGTCTCAGTAACCTCTCTCACTCACGCGCTTTGCCGAACCACTCAGGCCAGGCGGTCGACCTGTCTCACTCACGCGGTTTTCCGAACCACTCAGGCCAGGCGGTCGACCTGTCTCACTCACGCGCTTTGCCGAACCACTCAGGCCAGGCGGTCGACCTGTCTCACTAACCTCTCTCACTCACGCGCTTCCCCGACACAAAGTCGGGCCAGGCGGTCGACCTGTCTTAGTAACCTCTCTCACTCAGGTAACCACAATCACAAGCGAGTTCAACAAACAGCAACAACACAGGTTCAACACTCCACAGGCACTCATGGCCACACAAGACACCAACAGTAAAACACGGACTCAACAGCCCCACAGGCACTCACAGCCTCCCAAGACACACCAACAGTAGAACACGGACTCAACAGTCCCACAGGCACTCACGGCCTCCCAAGACACCAAAGGTAAAGACACGGGTCCAATGACCCCACGGGCACTCATGGCCACCCAAACTCAACAATAAACCACGCTTGCAACTTACCGAGACTCTAACTCGTAAGCCAGCTAAAGAAATGCTTGCAACCCCCCGAGACTCTAACTCGGTCAGGCCAGCCCAAGACACCAACCTTAGTACACGGGCTCTCAAGGCCACCCAAACTCGACAATAAATAACACGGGCTCTCAAGGCCACCCAAACTCAACAATAAATAACACGGGCTCTCAAGGCCACCCAAACTCAACAATAAATAGTACGGGCTCTCAAGGCCACCCAAACTCGTCAATAAATAACGCACAACAACCTCCGGGCATGGTCATATGCCTCCAGTAATTCAATTATCGCTAAGTTCTCTGACCCTACGACACTACTAAGTGTCACATGCTTTTCTCGTAAACGCTACAATCCCGTATCATGCATTTCTAATATTCGATAACCTACTCAACCCACGACACCCCGGTGTCACATGCAATTCTACTGTTAACTTTCCCTAGTCAGGGCCGAGATCCGGCTACTTTTCCCTACCTCAACCAAAGAACACCCGCTACGTTTCCTAGCTGCTGACGTTCTGGCTCGCTACCTCCGGGCTTCACTTTGATCGAAGCCGGACGCTAAAGATAACACGAAAGCCATAGTTAGAGGCGGTTCCCAGGTTAATTTAAAGGTCACGATTAATCCAGTTTTAAAACCGACAGTTGTCCTTTAAACTCGAGCGGGATAAAAGCGGGATCACGACGAATCGGGCTCGAGCACCCGCGCACCGAACTCAGAACCATGTGCATGTTTTCCGAGGCACGGATTCAGATGCACGGATACCGAGGCACGATTCCCGAAGTACCCGATTCAACGGTTCCGTTTATAATCCCGTTCTAAGTCCGATTAAACGTCCAGTTCCAAACCGTCTTAAATCAAAACTGACTTCAAAATTCTTTTATTTTAAATCCTTTTCCATTTAAATCTGATTTCTCGTTTTACAAACAATTTCCTTTCCTTGAACTCTTTTCAAAACAACCCCGTTTTGTTTCAAATTTACTTTCCTTTCAGTTTCCTTTTGATTTGCTTCCAAAAGTTCAGATTCACAAAAACAGCTTTGAATCCAACCTCATTTTAGCTTACTTCCCCTTTTAAAGCTGATTTTAGTTCAAAAACATCTTCCTTTTTTTTAATTAGAACTGTTCCACGCTTCAATAGATTTTCTTTTCGTAAACTTTTGGTTTTGCTTCAAATCAGTACCGAAACACACTGAACTCGGTCTCAAAAACCCAGATCCAACACGATCAGAAGGACCAAAATAAGGAGGAAGAAGAACTCGGTGAGAGCTCCGACCGAAACCGGCGGCGCCGTTGCCGGCCGATGCTCCACGGGCTGGAATCTCACCTTAGAAACAAGGAAAACGACGGGGAGGTGGACGTCGTGGGGACGCGACGGCAGATCTGAGCACGGCACGACTCGCCCGGACGTGTCCGGTGACGGTCTCGGCTACGCGGTGGAAGAAGGGGAAGAAGAAGGGAGGCGAGGGAGACGGTGGTGGCGGTGGACTCTCGGGAGAGAAGAGGACGGCGCCGGCGAGTCCGTCTCGGCTCTGGCCGTGCACGGCGACGGCGATTCGAGGCACACCGGAGCTCGGGCGGCTGGTGGTGGTGGCGAGTCGTTACTGACGAGGTGAGGGCGGAGGCGTTTGCCGTGAGGGGAGGAGATCGGGCGGCGGCTCTGCGTGTGGTCGGAGACGAATCGGGAGGAGAGAGGGCGGCGGCTCGAGCCGGAGAAGAAGGGAGGGAGGTCCGGGACTCGGTTCGTCTGAACGGAGACGAACTGGGTGGGATTTGGAGGCGTCGCCGGCGATGGCTCGACTGAACGGGGGAGAGGAAGAGATGGGCGTGAGGGCGAAGGTCGGATTCGAGAGAAGGAGGATGAAGGGTCGGTTTTCAAAGAGGAGAGATCGGCTGCACAAGAGAATTAGGGTTTCCACCCCTAAATTTCCCCTTTTATACAGAAACCCTCAAACGGGCCTAACACACGAGTCTCGCCGAAATGGGCCGCGCGGCCCAGACGTGGATGGCTGAAGGGCCTGCCCGGGCCGGGTCGCTGGTCTGACCGGGTTAC
This sequence comes from Erodium maritimum, assembly GCA_963921825.1. NCBI lineage: Eukaryota > Viridiplantae > Streptophyta > Magnoliopsida > Geraniales > Geraniaceae > Erodium > Erodium maritimum. The sequence continues at coordinate 39,175,183 of OY997593.1, read as the reverse complement.
TGGTCTGACCGGGTTGCGGGTTTGGTCCGACCCAATAGTTTTTTTTTACCACTTGTTTCAAAAACCTACCCTAAGGTTTTTAGATTGCAATTTAATACCCTTTTGAAAGCGAAGCGGGTTTTACAAATCGTCTATGAATGATATGAAATATTGTTGACCATTCCAAGAAGACGTAGGGAATGGTCCACAAATATCCATATGAATCAATTCTAAGACATCCGAAGATCTTTTGGCACCTAATCTCCTTCTTTTGGTCAGTTTTCCCTTGATGCAATCAATGCATACTTCAAATTCCATGAAGTCAAGGGGTTCCATAATACCATTAGACACAAGGCGTTCCATTCTACCTTTTGAGATATGACCCAAACGCTTGTGCCATAATGTTGCTGAAGTTTTCTTATTTAATTTGCGCTTAGTACCACGTGATTCCACGTGCAAGGTTTCATTATAGGATGCAATTGTTTCCAACAAATAAAGGTTGTCATAAGCACTTAAGTAACCGGTTCCAATAACATTTGAATTAAAAGACACACTTAACTTTTTGTTTCCAAAGGAACAAAAATATCCTGATTTTTCCATTACCAGAACAGAAACCAAATTTCGTCTAAAAGACGGTACAACAAAAGTGTCTTTTAAGTCCAAATAACAACCAGTACTTAACAACAACCTAAAATGTCCAATTGCTTCCACTTCTACCGATTTTCCATCGCCCACAAAGATGTTTCTTTCATCATTACTTGGCTTTCGGTAGCTCATGCAACCCTGCATAGAAACACTTATATGAGTAGTGGTAGCTGAATCCATCCACCAAGTGTTTCTAGGTACTGAAGCTAAATTAACCTCAGAACAGACCAAAGAAAGATTCATACCCTTCTTTGCACGCCAGGAAAGATATTTGGGACAATCTTTCTTGATATGTCCAGGTTTCTCGCAAAAGTAACATACATTTTCAGCCTGAATCTGTTTCTTTTACAGTTGACCTTTAGTAGCCTAAATTGGAGCCTTACGAGTTTGAGACTCAACTTTCCTTTTCTTGCCCTTATCTTTAGAGGTACTTTCCAAATGAGCACTTTCAGACTTATCCTGCTTTAGTCTCTCTTCCTCTTGAACACAATAGATATGAGCTCTTTTAGAGTCCATTTCTCCTTTTGACAGTTATAACTAATTTTAATCTGGTTAAACCACCCAGGAAGAGATACCGGAACCATAAGAACGAGCAACTCCTTAGAGAGCTCGATCTTTAATGCCTTAAGTCTTGAAACAATATGATACATTTCCATAATATGGTCCCTTACATATTTCCTTGACCCTTTTACTTCATCTTCATCAAAGATGTCAGAAGTGAAGTCATCTCAACCTTATCGTTTTTAGCAAAACGCTTTTCGACTTCGTCAAGGAAATCCTTAGCCTTAGTAATCCCTTCGGATTCTGACCCTCTAAAGGCTTCCGGAATAATGTGTTTCATCATCATGAGACACATGCGATTTGAACGCTCCCACCTCTCAAAATACCTTTTGTCATCAGGTGTGCTTTCCGCGGTGAGAGGTGCGGGTTGTTCTTCCCTTAACGCAAGGTCCACGTCCATGAAACCAAGCACTATTTCTAAATGTCCTTTCCAATCCTTAAAATTCGAACCATTAAGCATTGGTATCGAATTCATGCTAGCAGATATAGATGCAGCAGAAGTTTTAGCTGAAATTTAACAAAGCAATACAAAAAATAAACTCACATCAAAAGCCTAAGTAAAAAATAAATCAAATTAATGGTGACTCCCACCCAAGATACCAAGCGCTACATTAATGCCTATCCTTTGGGAATATCAGCATTAACAGCAAGCGATACTCTTGTTGTAGTGATCAAGCATTGGCAATATATGTCAAACACACACCTATCCTTTGGGAATATCAGTGTATGCTTACATAGCATTGCTCACTCAGAGCACCTTAATATCGCCACACATTTACCACCACAGTTGTCATTTGAAATCCGGCCAAATATCAACTCGCCTTTGGGTCCGTTAGATAAACGCATGGATAACAAAGACAAAAACATATTAATATTTCAATAAACCAATCTACACACAAGAGGTCACTTTGGAGACATTGTGCTTCAATTAATTCACGAAATACCAGACATCACCAAAATCTGAATTTTACTGTTTCCGAAACTTTTGCACAATTTTAAAATAAAATCATGCCATAAACTAAAACTTAACAAGGAGCATAGAATCAATACAATTATACCAATCTTGCTCACATGCATAATAAAATTATGCAAAACCAGAAGCAAGAACTTAAATCAAGTAAGTAAAACCTTTTTTCTTGAAACTCATGTCATCAACTTGAAGAAGCCACCAAATTTTCTTTAAAATAAACTGTGTATTCAGGAATGACTTCTAAACTTTACTTGTAACCAACTCTTTAATTCTTTCAAGAAACCACCATATTTTCTTGAAAAAATTTCTCTACACGGAGAGGGCTTCAAAACTTTTACTTGAATTAATATCAAGTCATCAACTTTAAGAAACACCAAATTTTCTTGAAAATTTTCCATGCACAGGATTGGCTTCAAAAATTTTAGGGTTAAATATTGAAACTTACTCTTAAGTATTGGTCACGAACACTACACTACCCACGTTTTCAAAATGAACACTACACTACCTTTAAGTATTGGTCACGCGATTTTGTTAGTAAAAATGGACGGAATTTTCCATTCTATTATTCATATGACATCAAGTGTCATATAATGGATGGTAAATGACGTTTCCCCTTAATTATATGACCTCTACACATTTTATAAGGAACATTACCATTGTACCCTCGTTATTGTTCCTTATAAAATGTATAGAGGTCAAATACTTAAGGGCAAAAAAATGTCATTTTACCATCCATTATATGACACTTGAGGTCATATGACTAACGGAATGGAAAATTTTGTCCATTTTTACTAACAAAATCGCGTAACCAATACTTAAAGGTAGTGTAATGTTCATTTTGAAAACATGGGTAGTGTAGTGTTCGTGACCAATACTTAAGAGTAAGTTTCGATATTTAACCCAAAATTTTAACACTTTAAGAAGCCATCAAATTTTCTTGAAAAAATTTCTCTACACAGAGATGGTTTCTAAACTTTTACTTGGATGAAACCAAGTCATTAACTTTAAGAAACACCGAATTTTCTTGAAAATTTATTCTGCATAGAGTTTGTTTCATAACTTAACAAGTACATCATGCATCCAAGCTAACTACTATACATGCATTTGAAAAGCCTTCATCTTTTTAAATCAAAGACGTTAACCATGGATGCTTGCATGTACCCTAAAAGTGATCGAAGTTAACATCAATCAAAACTTTTAACCTTAAAACCTTTAGATCCTTCAAATACAATGACATGCAAGAAGGAATTGATGGCATGCAACCTTAATCTAGTTTCAAGAACTCAAAGTTCACCATTAATTCAATAAACCAGGCTCTGATACCACTTGTTGGAATGGATTTATGGCTGAACCAAAATAATAACAACAACCAAAGTGTTAATCCATAAACCAGAACCATGCCTTAAGAGTCTTTGTTGAACTAATAGGAACACAAAATCAAAGCAGCGGAATTAATTAAATGTTACATACTTGAAGCCATGGGAGATCACGTGATGAAGAAGAACAAAGGTTATGGATCTTCCAATGGATTATACTTGCTCCATAAATTCTAACTCTCAGATGGGGTGAGAAGAAAGAGGAATGTCAAGTACTCCATTGGGAGCCATAACCATATATTTATAGATGGCCAATGCTTAGTTGGCCAACTATTTGTAATTTCAATTAGGCCCCTCAACCAAAGGAAATTACAACTTGGTATCTACACTTTTAAGTTCCATGACCACTTAATGATACATATTAGATACACACTTTAATTGATCACTTTAAAATGTATCTATAACCTTAGTGATAGCATATACATTTAACACATATTTTCCCACCCAATGGATTTTAATCCAACATTATGCACTCCGAGTAACTTAAAAGGGTTGAAAATAGAGCAAGAGTTACATTGCCCTTCTCTTCAGTATTACAAGACTAAACTACATGAAATAGGGAATTAAAATCAAACATATGGCGTCAAAATTCTAAAAAGTTGCCTGATTAAATAAATAATTATTTTCTAGAATCAGCCTAAAGATTACTTTTACTTGGCGATCAAAGTTCTAAAGAACATAATGCTTAGATGGGAAACAAGAGACTCACACAAGGATTACAAGTAACTTTGATAGATACGCTGAGTCACCATTGTTCATACCCAAAAAGACACAAGGGAGAGAAATGTAATGGAAAAAAGGGATCATTTTCAAAAACTACCCCAAAGTTTCGTCTACAAACGAGTTGATGCACAAAGTTTTGTCCACGCTGTGTTGTTACCCTGAAGTTTTGTCCACGTTTTGTGGGTGCATTAAAGTTTTGTCCACGTTTTGTGGGTGCATTAAAGTTTTGTCCACGTTTTGTGGGTGCATTAAAGTTTTGTCCACGCTTTTGTGGGTGCATTTAAGTTTTGTCCACGTTTTGTGGGTAAATTGAAGCTTTGTCCACGCTTCTATTCAATCTGGGAAGCACTGCCCAGACCATCATTCTGAACATCCCTATTATGTCAAAACTAAAAAAGTCGTGGACAAAACTTCAGAGTAGCCACACAGCGTGGACGAAAATTTGTGCATCAACTCATTTGTGGACGATACTTTAGGATAGTTTTTACAACTATCCCAGGAAAAAAATAAACATAATAACCAAGTTAAAAATTGTTCATATAGCAACATAATAACCAAAAGTGACAAACTTTAAACAACTAACACCTTTCCAAGTTCCTCCAACAAACCTAGGGAGCTCTAGAAAGAGAAGTCATATATCCCAAGTAAAAGAGAGTTGCATATATCAATCGAAAGGTGAAACATCACTACCCATCAGAAGAAATCAACACCTATTTTGAAGTTTGTCAAGAATCAACTCCAACTTGCTCTTCTCTGGTAATGGATTGTCAGATGGAAGCTCGAAACCCATGAAGTAGAATAAACCTGTAGAATTCACTTTCACCACGTCCCTTTCCTGTTAAAATCCATAATCATAAACCCCAACTGACAAAAGTAAAAATATAAAGTGTCAAGTGGGATTGATTACGTTAATTACAAACACAAAGACAGACATTTGGTGTGTGTAATATTGAAGTCTGGTCCAATTAGAAAAACCGCGGCACTATCCTCAACCTCCACCTACACCCATTTATCTAAAACCCTCTCCTTCTTCTTCTTCTTCTTCTGTAAGAACCACTCCCGGTCAACGCCAGTCAAATCGGCGAAAAACAGGAAAATTTAAAATTTTGGGACAGACACGTAAATGAACCTAAATTTGACCCCGAGGGTCATATCGGACTTAAGTTGACCCCGATATCGACCAAAGTGAGTTCTGGGGGACTCAGGGCAACTTTCTGACCAATTTGGGAAAGGTTGACTTTTTTGTTGGAAAAGTCAACCTAGCGACGTTTTGGTCCGTTCAAGGCCCTTTTTGGATCCAAAAAGCTTAGATGTCGTTACAGCGGTCTTAGTTGAGCCGTTTCCTTGTAGCACGGGAAGTTTCGTAATTTCTTGGAAAATGGGCCCGAGACGGCCGAATTTCGCGAATCTGACTGAAAAATATCTACAAAGATATTTGTTTAAAGGGTGGGACCCACTTGCCACATGTCACACAAGTGGTGGTGTTAGGTATTTTTGAACAAAACAAAAGGATGAGAGCGTGGGGGGGTTCGGCCATTAGACAAAAAAAAAGAGAAAATAGAGAGAGAAAGAAGAGAGAAGAAGAGAAGGAGAAAAGGAAAAAGAAAAAGGGAGAAAGGTTAGGGTTTTGTGATTTCCCGACGATCCAACCAACGGATCGTCTCAACGGTTGAAGAATCGAGCTCCCATCGTCATTCCCTACGGTGAGAACCTTTTCGATTCTCGTTTTGGTACATTTGAAAGTTAGGGTTTGGGTTTAAACGGGTTAAATATGGATGAGTCGAGGTGTAGTGTTCGTTGGGAACGTTTTGGAGCGAAGAATGACCGGATTCCGGTGACCGGAGGCTCAAGGGAGCTCCGGCCACCGTGGGTGGTGGCTGGCCGGAGCTAGGACAGGCCACCATAGTGGTGAACTGGTCCAAAACCGGTCCAGCCACCCACGGCTAAGGGTGGCCGGGTGGGGCCAACGTGTTTGGGTCTCGGTTTTTTGTGTTTGGGTGGTTTTGGACGAGCCCCAAGTCGATAACTCACACCCGGAACGAATTTGGAATTAAACTGTGAAAGTTGGGAATTCCGAGTTTAGAAACTTTAAACGCGAATTAAATCGCTCGGAAGTCGGAAATTGATTCCGTCGATTGCATTGGAACCCTTGAATTATTCTAAGATCGTAGAAACGAAAACGGGAATTTTCGGAGCCCCGGAAGGACGTTTTCCAATCCCGGGCAGATTCGCCGAGCCGGGCGAATCGGGCCCTTCCGGGCCCATTATTGACAGTGTCGAGTAATCGGCAAGTTTGGGAGTGATCGCCATTGTCGGGGTTGCATTTGGACGTCTAGTTTATTAAAATTCAACTTTGCCTGCAAACTTAAAAAGTGCTTTAATTGTGTTCTTGTTAGATCGTGCCGACGATCGCGGAAAGGGGAAGCTAGGCGAGTGATTGCGAGCACGCCGAAGCTTGGACGTGGACTTTTGGGAAAGCGTTACGAGGTAGGGAAAAGTATCCGGATCTCGGCCTTGACTACGAAAGTTAACAGTAGAAATGCATGTGACACCTAGTGGTGTCGTAGGATAAGCAAGTTTATCGAACACTAGAAATGCAGGCGACACTTAGTGGTGTCGTATGATACGTGAACGTATCTGTAAAACCTGCTTCAAAAAAAAAAAGTTTTGGGCTGAACCGGACTGACCCGGCCCGAGTCAGAACCGGCCCAAGTGTTGACCCGGCCCAAGCCCAGGGTATAAAGACCCTTTTTAGGGTTTCAACCCATTACTCATCACTTCATCTTCTTCCCCCACTCAGCCGCCCCATCTCCTCTCCCGTTCCCGAACCCTCACCGACCTCCCACCCTCTTCTCAACTCTCGTCGCCGGCCGCCGGTCCCGAGTCCGGCCACACCTCCCTCTCACCCTCGTCCCCACGCCGCCCCCGTCTCCCTTCCTTCTCCGGCCGGCCACGCCTTCGCCCCGTCTTCTCCAGCTCACGTCGCCGCCGCCACCGTTGGCCGAACCCCTCCCTCTCTCGGGCCTGTCTCGCCGGAAATCACCGTCTCCGACCACCCATCCTCCCTCATCCTCGCCTCTAATTCCCGACGCCGTCCATCGATTCCGGCCGTCACCGCCTCCGTCCTCACTCAGTCTCGAGCCCGAGCTCGTCGTCCCGAGCCCGAGCTCGTCCTCACCGCGCCACCACCGAGCCGCCGCCCTACTCCACCCCTCACGCTCGCCTCCGTCCAGATCCGGCCACCACCGCCACTCCCTCCGCCGTGCTCCACCACCTCATCTTCCACGGTGAGGTTCTCACCACGAGGTTTGGTCGTCGGCGGCATCTCCGTCGGTGGCCGGCCGGTTTCAAACCCGAGCCCCTCATTTGTCGGTTTCCCGTGTTGTTAAATTCGAGCCAATTTGGATCTGTTGAGAAAATCTGTATCTATTAAACCTATAATGAATTTGATTAATTTTTAGAACTGATTTGAATTGAAAAGGGAAATAATTGAACAAAATCAGAGTTAATTAAAGAGGTTGTTATTTGAAACGAAAATTAATTGTAAAAGGAAAAAAGGGGAAAATCAGTTTTGAATTCTTAAGAAAGTTGATAAAACTAAATCTGATTAAATTAAACGGGTTTTAAAATGAATGTCGGTTTTTAAGTTTAAACTTGAGTTAAGTTAAATCGAAAAAGAGAAACGAAGCCGATCGGCTTATTAAGGGTTTGGGACCAAAAATATCGAGTTTGGAAACGAACGGAAGGAAGCCGTTTTGTTTTAAAATCAAAACCGGAATTAGATAAAACAAGGGAGTTCAACGACGGTTTTAAGTTAAAAGGGGTTTAAACTGGGTTTAGATCAAACCTGGGTTCGGTGCACGGGTGCTCGGACCCGATCCGTCGTAACCTTTAACTTAACGGCGGAACCGTTATTAATCTATGGCTTTCGTGTTGTCTTTAGCGTCCGGCTTCGATCGAAGTGAAGCTCGGGGGTAGCGAGCCAGAACGTCAGCAGCTAGGAAGCGTAGCGGTTGCTCTTCAGTTGAGGTAGGGAAAAGTAGCCGGATCTCGGCCCTGACTAGGGAAAGTTAATAGTAGAATTGCATGTGACACCGGGGTGTCGTGGGTTATCTAGGTTATCGATTATTAGAAAAGCATGTTACGGGATTGTAGTAATTATTAGAAATGCATGGTACGGGGTTGTAGCGTTTAAGAGAAAAGCATGTGACACTTAGTAGTGTCGTAGGAACAGAGAACTTAGCGATAATTGATTTCCTGGAGGCATATGACCATGCCCGGAGGTTGTTTGTGAACTTGTTGATATTAGGAGTACTGGAGGCATATGACCATGCCCGGAGGTTGTTTGTGAAACTAGTGATCTTAGGACTGTTGGAGGCATCGTTTATGCCGGAGGTTGTTGTGTGTTATTTTACGGTTGAGTTGAGTGGCCTTGAGAGCCCGTGTTATTTACTGTTGAGTCTTGGGTGGCCTTGAGAGCCCGTGTTATTTATTGCTGAGTCTTGGGTGGCCATGAGAGCCCGTGTTGTCGTTTCGGTGTTTTGGGGTGGTCGTGAGTGCCGTGGGGTGTTGAACCCGAGTCTTGATCGTTGGTGTGTCTTGAGTGGCAGTGAGTGCCCGTGGGGTTGTTGGACCCGAGTCTTGATTGTTGAGGTGTCTTGAGTGGCTTTGAGTGCCTATGTTGTCGAACTTGCTTGTGTTTGTGTTGGCGATTGTGACTGTGACTGTGGTTGCCTGAGTGAGAGAGGTGAGTGAGACAGGTCGACAGCCTGGCCTGAGTGGTTCGGAAAAGTGCGTGAGTGAGACAGGTCGACAGCCTGGCCTGAGTGGTTCGGCAAAGTGCGTGAGTGAGAGAGGTGAGTGAGACAGGTCGACAGCCTGGCCTGAGTGGTTCGGCAAAGTGCGTGAGTGAGACAGGTCGACCGCCTGGCCTGAGTGGTTCGGCAAAGTGCGTGAGTGAGACAGGTCGACCGCCTGGCCTGAGTGGTTCGGCAAAGCGCATGGGTGAGAGAGGTTACTGAGCAGCTGGTTTGCGATCCTTTGTGATCTTGTTTGGTGTGCGATCCTTTGTGATCTTGTTTGGTGTTGCGTAGTTCCTTTGAGTCCTTGGAAGAGGTCGTGATCGTTGTGTCGTGTCTACTTACGTGTTTGAGTGTCGAGTCGTTCGAGGAAGGTCACCGTGGGTGTTTGTCAGTCAGAGTACTTGGGTTGGGGACAGTGATCCCCGGAGTTGAGTCTGTTGTTAGTGTTACCGGCATTGTCTGCTAACTATGCCGTAGTCAGTCTGTTATCCGTGGTGGTGAGCGAACGCTCACCCCTAGCTGCTTTTCCTACAGGTACTGTTCGTGGGACGGACTAGGTGAGCTCTCGAAGCTTCTGGAGCTAGGAGCGGAGTCCGGGTTATTACTTTTGGTCTAGCGACGGATGCCTCGCCTTTTTGTCCGCTTGTGGGACGTTTTATTTGAATTGTAATTATCTTTTGTTGAACTAAACTGTTATTGTAAAATGTTTTAATGGAAATGTTTTCAAAGTGTTTTCTTATTCTAAACGTTCGCGTCCCGAGTTCGGTTTACTGAAATTGGGGCGTGACAGCTTGGTATCAGAGCTCGAGGTTTCACACCTTGGACTGTCCGTCAATTAGGTGGGGAGAGTCGAGTCAGTGAAGTCCCGCCGTGCGTTGGGTACGTAGGTCGGGAACCGTGTGTAAACCCTTAATGTCTTGAGTTTTGTTTTGTCTGTGTGTATGTGCGGTACGGGGCTACTGGCATTCTGTTTGTGTGTGCTGCGTGAAACGTTTTTAAGCTGTCGTGGGTCGACTCAGGAGCGCTCCTGTAGTCGAACGTGACGGTGCTGATGTCAAGTCGGTACAACGTAGTTCGGGGACGCCTGGACCGGGTTGTAACCACCTGACGTCAAGAAATGAGGTTTTAATGAAGTAGAGAAAGCTTTAAAAAATTGATTGTTTTGATGTTGTTTGACGCCGTGGGCGTTCGTGTTTGATTTTAATTGGCCTGAGGGCGCATTTGATTTTGGTTGGCCCGGTGGGCGAGTGTTGTTGTGTTGTCTTTTGGCCGTGTCGGCTCGTGTTTTGGTTGAGGTTGAATGCCTTTCTTGGCCTGTAAATCGTGGTGCGTGTGTTTGCTGATTTGGTGGTCAAGCGTGTGTGTCGTTTAAGGCAAATTTTGGGGTTAAAACGGGTTAAGGTCCGAGTTAGAACCGAGTTTGGTAAACAGGTCTGCGCGAGTGTCACGGATCCTGTCACGGAACCGTGACGAACCAGAGAGTTCTGGCAAAAGTTAGATCTTCGTCACGACTCCGTGATCCTTGTCCTTCTCACCGTCTTGATTGTACAAGTTGAGTGTTGACTTTGCGTGGCGGTGTTCACGATTGTGTTGGGGCATTGAGGTTGTAAGCAATAGTAGTCACTGATTTGAGAACTTAATCCCCTTTTTGAGGTTTCCCTTACGTAAAAGAGTAATTGAGGTGTAAGTAGCGTGAGCAGTGTGACTTTTGGCTTCAGTTTTGTGACAGTGTTTGGCCCTGACTAGAGTGGTAAGTCCTTGGTGCGTTACTAGTATGCCATAATCGAACGGGTGTACGTGGAGGTGAGCATAACGCTCATCCCCTTTACTACTTTCCCGCAAGGGACGAGTAGCGAACACTGATTTGGTTGCGGAAAGTTATAAGTAAGTGCATAAGGGACTGGATGAGGGCTTGGTGTACGTTTGTGTGGTTAAACTTGAGATCTCGCTTGCAGGTCGTTATAATTAAAGTATATTTAGCGTGAACGGTGTGGCGTTTAGTAACAAGTGCGTTGGAGTAGACGTAGACCGTGTGAACGTTAGTGTGTTCGAGCTGGTGTCTTCTTTTGAGTTCGCAATTTGAACGTTTGCGTGTATCCGTGCAGAGGATACCTACTTATGGCCCGTGGCAGACGAGGAAGAGCAGGAGCGGCACGGGGACGAGTGCCCACGCGAGGCCGGCGAGGACGGTCAGCGGGGACACCAGGACGGGTGCCAACCGTTGAGCCCGCCGAGCACGCGGAGGCACTGGGCACTCCTGTCGGAGAAGACAGGAGAAGCGATGCGGGACCTTCTACGAGCACGCCCAGTGTCCCGCCGGTCGCAGATCCACCCGTCATGACTGCCCTGGATGAGATGACCAGGACAGTCCAGAGTTTAGTGGCGATCATCGCCAGACGAGAGTCGGCTTCGCCAGCTCCAGAGGCAGCAGCGGTCCCTTTGAGGTCCGTTCAGGCAGAGGACCATACGGCCCGTTCCCTGCTGGACTTCCTGAAGCTAGGGATACCTACATTTGCAAGGGAGCCGAACCCCGACCTAGCCGAGAGGTGGCTAGAGCAGGTCACGCGGGACCTGGATACATCAGGTATCGAAGATGGCCGCCGCAGAGTGTCCTTCGCAGCTCACCAGCTGAAGGACAGCGCCTACCACTGGTGGGGGCGTGTGAAGGACAGTGTCGGGCACGACTACGACATTTTCCAGGAGTTGTTTATGGAACAGTACTTTCCCGAGTCGGCTCGGTTGGAGCGACATCGGCAGTTTCTGGACCTGGAGCAGGAGGGGATGACAGTGGCAGAATACGAGGCCAGGTTCACGGCCTTAGCCAGATTCGCGCCAGAGATGGTGATGACCGAGAAGAACCGTTGCTTGCGGTTCCAGGGAAGACTGAGTCTGGGGATTCGGAACCAGATCCTCGCCTTGAGACTGCGGAAGTACACAGATCTCGTGGACACCGCAGCGACATTGGAACAGGGGATCCGGGATGTGGCCAGGACCCGTGAGGTCCGACAACGGCCAACCAGCTTCGCAGAGCCGTCCGAGTCACGAGACCCGAGGAGACAAAGGACAACAGAGTTCTTTCGACCACATGCTCAGCAGGGTGGACCAAGACAGTTGGGGTCGGTAGCATCAGTGGGGCCAGCCGCCTCAGAGTGGGGGACGGCATGTTTCACATGTGGGCAGCGAGACCACTTTTATCGAGAATGTCCGATGGGAGGAGGGCCCGCGGTGCTACCAGCGACCAGCTGGACAGGCCAGGACATGGAGCCGAGGGCTGACCATAGGAGGTGTTTCCGGTGCCACCAGCTCGGGCACGCCGTTACAAGGTGCCCTGAACCGGTTATGGCAACGTTAGCGCGACGACCACAGCAGTCGTATACCGCGCGGTCGCCCAGAGGTCGCCCTCGTCAGAGTCAGCAGTCGAGGTTTTTGCAGCCGTCGACGAGTGCGCCGACTCCAAGACAGCAACAGAGATATGGGTACCCAGCCGCCAGTGCGCCGGGTCAGAGACAACAGGAGTCAGAGGGAAGAGTGTACGCAGTTAACGACTCCCGGACACCGGGAACCCCTACCTACCGCGAGACCTTTAAGGGTACGTGTTTTATCGTATCTTATTTGGGCGTTGTTCTAAATTTCGCGGACGAAATTCCTTTAAGGGGGGTAGATTGTAAAACCCGCTTCAAAAAAAAAAAGTTTTGGGCTGAACCGGACTGACCCGGCCCGAGTCAGAACCGGCCCAAGTGTTGACCCGGCCCAAGCCCAGGGTATAAAGACCCTTTTTAGGGTTTCAACCCATTACTCATCACTTCTGTGTTGTGTTCTTTGAGGTCGACATTACGGTGTTGGGTCTACATTACGTGTACGGGTGTTTAGTTTGGTTGGGGAAAGTAACAATTTTCGTGTGATAGTCGGGTTGTTTGAGTTGGGGATGGTAGTCCCTGGTGCTTTGTCTGTGGTTGGTGTTTCCGGCATTTTCTGCTAGTATGTCGTAGTCAGTCTGGTATCCGTGGTGGTGAGTGAACGCTCACCCCTAGCTGCTTTCCTACAGGTACTGGTCGCGAGGCGGACTAGGGGAACTCTCGAAGCTTGAAGAGCCAGGAGCGGGAGTCCGGGTTTCTTTTTGGGAGTTTAGCGATGTACGCTTTGGTTGTTTTTGTCCGCTTGTTTTGGATGTACTATCAGTTGTAAAATATTGTTTTTGTTTAACTCAAAGCGGTTTATTAAAGTATTTGAAAATTGTTTATTTGTTTCACCGTTCGTGTTCCGGGTACGCTTATACCTAATTCGGGGCGTGACAGTTTAGTATCCGAGCTCGAGGTTTCACACCTCGGACTATACGTCAATTAGGTGGGGAGAGTCGAGTCATTAAAAGTCCCGTCGTGCGTGGGTTGCGCAAGTCGGAAACCGTGTGTAGACCCGTAGTGACATGAGTCATGTTTGTTGTTGTGTGTGTGTCCAGTACTGTTGTTACTGGCATAATGATTGTTTGATGCTGCGTGAAACGTTTTTAAGCTGTCGCGACTCGACTCAGGAGCACTGCTGTAGTCGGACGTGACGGTGCTGATATCAAGTGGGTACAATTTAGTTCGGGGACGCCTGGACCGTGTTGTAACTATGTGATGTGAAAAATGAGATTTTATGATGAAAGGGAGAAAAGTTTTGAAATTGGTTGGCCCGGTGGGCGTGTTTTGATTTTGGTTGGCCTTGTCGGCTTGTGATTGAGGTTGGGCGACTTGAATTTGTCTGTGAGTCGTGTGCAGTTTGTGTGTTGTTATTGAGTGACGTTGTTCACGATTGTGTCGGGTCGTGTTGAGGTCTCGCTTACGTGAGCGAGTAATTGAGGTACTAATAGCGTGAGCAGTGTGGCGTTTTTGTAACGAGTACGCTAGAGTAGACGTAGGCGGTGTGAACGCTAGTATATTGAGCTTGTCGTCGTTGTATAAGTTCGCAAACTAAACGTTTGCGTGTATCCGTGCAGAGGATACCGACTACATGGCACGTGGCAAGAGAGGACGGTCAGTTGGGGCACCGGGACGAACGCCCACACGTGGCAGGAGGGGACGATCAGCTGGAGCACCGGGACGGATGCGCACCGTCGAACCCGCTGAGTCCACGGAAGCCCAGGGTACTCCCGTCGGGGAGGACAGGAGGAACGACGTAGGACCATCTGCGGGCACGCCCAGTGTCCCACCGGTCGCAGACCTGTCCACTGCGGTCGCTCTGGGAGAGTTGACCCGGACGGTGCAGAGCTTGGTGGCTAGCATCGTCCGCAGTGAGTCTGCGTCGCCGGCTCCGGAGATAGTATCGGCTGTTGCAGCAGCCGATCCAGTGAGGCCCGTTCGGGCCGAAGGCCATACGGCCAGGGCACTGCTGGATTTCTTGAAGCTGGGCATACCTACGTTCGTCGGGGAACCGAACCCCGACATAGCCGAGAGATGGCTGGAGCAGGTCACTCGGGACCTAGACACGTCAGGCATAGATGACGGTCACACCAGGGTGTCCTTTGCAGCTCACCAGCTGAGGGACAACACCTACCATTGGTGGGGGAGCGTACGGGACAGAGTCGGGGACGACTACAGTACCTTCGAGGCGGTCTTCCTAGAGCAGTATTTCCCCGAGTCGGCAAGGGCGGGCCGACATCAGCAGTTCTTGGAACTGTAGTAGGACAGGGCGTCTATGGCAGAGTATGAGGCCAGATTCACGTCCCTGACCCGATTTGCACCAGAAATGGTGGCGACAGAGCTGAACCGTTGCCGACTGTTCGAGACGGGGCTGAGGCCGAAGATTCGGGATCGAGTCCTCGTCTTGAGGATTCGGTTGTTTACAGAGCTAGTGGACACGGCAGCGGTAGTGGAGCGGGGTCTCCGAGAGGCAGCGAGGACCCGTGAGGTTCGGCAGCGGCCGACCAGTGTTGCGGGGTCGTCCGAGTCCCGAGATCCGAAGAGGCAGAGGACTGCGGGGTTCTTTTGGCCACCGGTTCAGCAGGGCGGATCGAGACAGATGGGATCGGTGGCATCGGTAGGGTCAGTCGCCTCAGAGCGGGTGCCGGTATGTTTTACATGCGGGCAGTCGAGCCATCTGCGACGGGAGTGTCGGATAGGCGGAGGGCCCGCGGCGCTACTAGTGATCAGCCAGACAGGCCAGGGCACGGGGCCGAGGGCCGACGATTTCAGGTGTTACCGGTGCGGCCAGGTTGGGCACTCAATTGCAAGGTGCCCTGATCCGATTGGGGCAACGTCAGCGCAGTGACCGCAGCAGTCGCATACAGTGCAGTCACCCAAGGGTCGCCAGCGTCAGAGTCAGCCGTCGAGGTTCTCGCATCGTCCACGAGCGCGCCAGTTCCGAGACAGCAACAGAGGTTCGTACAGCCAGCAGTCTGTGCGCCAGGTCGGAGGCAGTAGGCGTCACAGGGTAGAGTGTACGTAGTTACCGACTCCCGAGCCACAGGATCCGCTGCCTACCGTGAGACCATTCAGGGTACGTGCTTATTGTATCATTTATGGGCATTATTTTTATTTGATACTGGGGCGTCGCACTCGTTTATTTCGTTGAGTTGTGCTGAGAGGTTGGGGCTGAGTTTAGAGTCGTTGAGTCCACCCCTGTGTCTGGACACCCCAGTTGGGGGTGATGTGATGTTGACTAGGGTCTGTCGTGCCTGCGAAGTTAGAGTCGCAGACTGTCCTTGCCCTAGTGACCTTCTCGTGCTGGGAATGACGACCTTTGACGTAATCTTGGGAATGGATTGGCTGGCGAAGTACCGAGCCAATATCGACTGCTATAGGCGACGAGTGATAGTGTCAGCTGGAAACACGAAGGTTTCGTGTATTCTGGGCAGTAAGAGCGGGGTTCTCCTGTCAGCGTTGTCCGCAGTGGAGGAAGTATCGGTCGTGCAGAGCCGAGAGTTACCGCGAGTGGTGTGCGAGTTCCCCGAGGTCTTTCCTGAGGAATTGAGCGGGTTGCCACCAGTTCGTGAGGTGGAGTTCGGGATTGACCTGATGCCGGGAACGGCAGCGATATTGATGGCGCCTTACAGGTTCGCGCCAGCAGAGTTGACCGAGCTGAAGCGTCAGCTCGAGGAGCTCCAGAAGAAGGGGTTTATCCGTCCGATCGTATCGCCGTGGGGAGCACCAACACTCTTCGTGAAGAAGAAGAGTGGAGAGCTTCGGATGTGTATAGACTACCGGAAGCTGAACCGGGTTACGGTGAAGAACCGATACCTGATGCCGAGGATTGACGACTTGTTCGATCAGCGACATGCTTCTCAAATATCGATCTGCGATCCGGATATTACCAGTTGCGAGTCCGGGAGGGGGACGTTGCAAAGACTGCATTCCGGACACGCTATGGGCATTACGAGTTCTTGGTGATGCCATTTGGACTGACGAACGCACCTGCAGCGTTCATGGATCTGATGAACATCTTAGACCAATTTGTGGTGGTGTTTGTAGACGACATCTTGATCTACTCGCAGAACGAGGCGGCACATGAGGAGCGTCTGAGGACTGTTCTGACCCTGCTGCGCACACATCAGCTATATGCCAACCTTGAGAAGTGCGAGCTTTGGCTCGCTGAGGTGAAATTCCTCGGTCACATTGTATCCCGTGACGGTATACTGGTCCATCCATCGAAGATCGACGCGGTTTCGAAGTGGGCACGGCCCACGAGTGTCTTTGAGATTCGCAGTTTTTGGGGTTGGCAGGATATTATCGGCGGTTTGTCCAGGACTTTGCGCGACTAGCCGCGCCTATGACTCTGTTAACGCGCAAGGGATTCGGGTTTGTGTGGACAGAGGATTGTGAACGTGCGTTCACGGAGTTGAAGACTCGTCTGACTACCGCTCCAGTAATGATAGTACCAGAGCTAGGGATCAGTTATGAGGTCTATTGTGACGCGTCCGGGGATGGACTGGGTTGTGTACTGATGTAGTTGGGTAGAGTTGTTTCTTATGGCTCCAGGCATTTGAAGACACACGAGCACAACTATCCTACCCATGACTTTGAACTAGCAGTAGTCGTGTTCGCGCTAAAGGGCTGGCGGTATTATCTGTACGGCGAGCGATTTCAGGTGTTCTCGGATAACAAGAGCCTCAAGTACATCTTTTCTCAACGAGACCTGAACATGCGCAAGTGGCGATGGATGGAGCTACTTGAGGAGTACGACTTTGAGCTACACTACCTTCCGGGTAAGGCGAACGTGGTTGCCGACGCCCTGAGTAGGAAGTCGGTTCCGAGCCTTGCTAGCATATCAGTCCAAGAGTGGGACATGATGGGGGAACTGGGCACGTTTGGGCTTGAGCTAGAGGAGGTTGCTGGTGGCGTGGCCATGTGCTCATTGGTGGCTCAGCCCTCACTACTTGCCCGAGTGTTGGAGGCGCAGTCGGAGGATGTCGAGACGTCAGAGATCCGAGAGAGGGTCGTCAGCGGTGATGAGGCGGAAGGCTGGGAACTCAGTGCTGATTGGGGGTTACGGTATCGAGGAGGATTATTCGTGTCGGGCAACTGTAGAGACGACGTGTTGCGAGAGTCACATCATTCACGTCTTACAGTGCACCCGGGTAGCACCAAGATGTACCGCGACATCAGGCGTCACTTCTGGTGGAGCGGGATGCGTAGAGCGGTCGCGGAATTTGTGTCGAGATGTCTCACCTGTCAACAGGTGAAGGCCGAACATCAGCGACCTGCTGGATTATTGCAGCCACTGCCGATTGCCCAGTGGAAGTGGGAACACGTCACGATGGACTTCGTGAGTGGATTGTCGAGATCGCCGAGGGGACATGATGCGGTATGGGTGGTAGTCGATCGGTTGACCAAGTCGGCCCATTTCCTGGTCATGAGGATGACTGATCCGGTCGAAAAGTTGATCAGCTTGTACATTCAGGAGATAGTGCGTCTCCATGGAGTCCCTGTGTCGATAGTGTCTGACAGGGATCCTCGTTTTACGTCCATATTTTGGCCGAGCCTGCAGACCGCGTTGGGGTCCGAGGTTCTACTCAGTACAGCACACCATCCCTAGACAGACGGCCAGTCCGAGCGCACGATTCAGATTTTGGAGGACATGCTGCGGGCATGTGTGCTAGACTTTAGGGGGTCGTGGGAGACCCACCTACCGTTAGTCGAGTTCTCCTACAACAACAGCTTCCAGGCCAGTATTGGGATGGCACCGTTCGAAGCGTTGTATGGTAGGCCATGTCGATCGCTAGTGTGCTGGGCAGAGGTGGGAGACAAGAGCCTGCTGGGGCCAGAGCTCATCCGAGAGACGACAGAGAAGTTCGTGCTGATACGCAAGCGGTTGAAGACCGCACAGAGTCGGCAGAAGATCTACACCGACAGACGACGCCGACCTCTCGAGTTCGCAGTCGGTGATCACGTATTCCTGAAGGCGAGCCCGAGGAAGGGACTGGTACGGTTCAGCCGCTGCGGAGGCAAGTTAGCCCCGCGGTACATCGGCCCTTTCGAGATCTTGAGCAGAGTAGGAGCAGTGGCTTATCATCTGGCATTACCACTGCAACTTGGGAGGATTCATAACGTCTTCCATGTGTCCCAGTTGCGGAAGTACAATGCGGACCCCTCCCACATCATTGAGTGGGCAGATATCGAGGTGGCGGACGATGTCTCTTATGAGGAGCAGCCGGTTCGAATCATGGACACACGGGAGCAGGTCCTGCGTGGCAAGGTTATCCGCCTGGTAGGGGTGCAATAGCGACACCATGGGGCTGAGTTGACTTGGGAGCGAGAGGACGAGGTTCGCGCGAAGTACCCCGACCTGTTCGACTCCTGAGGTACGTCTGTTTAAAATTTCGCGGTCGAAATTCCTTTAAGGGGGGTAGATTGTAAGAACCAATCCCGGTCAACACCAGTCAAATCGGCAAAAAACAGGAAAATTTAAAATTTTGGGACAGACACGTAAATGAACCTAAATTTGACCCCGAGGGTCATATCAGACTTAAGTTGACCCCGATATCGACCAAAGTGAGTTCTGGGGGACTCAGGGCAACTTCCTGACCAATTTGGGAAAGGTTGACTTTTTACGGGAAAAGTCAACCGAGCGACATTCTGGTCCGTTCGAGGCCCGTTTTGGATCCAAAAATCTTATCCTTCGTTACAGCGGTCTTAGTTGAGCCCTTTCCTTGTAGCACGGGAAGTTTCGTAATTTCTTGGAAAATGGACCCGTTCGAGGTCCGAGACGGCCGAATTTTGCGAATCTGACTGAAAAATATCTACAAAGATATTTGTTTAAAGGGTGGGACCCACTTGCCACATGTCACACAAGTGGTGGTGTTAGGTATTTTTGAACAAAACAAAAGGATGAGAGCGTGGGGGGGTTCGGCCATTAGACAAAAAAAAAGAGAAAATAGAGAGAGAAAGAAGAGAGAAGAAGAGAAGGAGAAAAGGAAAAAGAAAAAGGGAGAAAGGTTAGGGTTTTGTGATTTCCCGACGATCCAACCAACGGATCGTCTCAACGGTTGAAGAATCGAGCTCTCATCGTCATTCCCTACGGTGAGAACCTTTTCGATTCTCGTTTTGGTACATTTGAAAGTTAGGGTTTGGGTTTAAACGGGTTAAATATGGATGAGTCGAGGTGTAGTGTTCGTTGGGAACGTTTTGGAGCGAAGAATGACCGGATTCCGGTGACCGGAGGCTCAAGGGAGCTCCGGCCACCGTGGGTGGTGGCTGGCCGGAGCTAGGACAGGCCACCATGGTGGTGAACTGGTCCAAAACCGGTCCAGCCACCCATGGCTAAGGGTGGCCGGGTGGGGCCCACGTGTTCGGGTCTCGGTTTTTCGTGTTCGGGTGGTTTTGGACGAGCCCCAAGTCGATAACTCACACCCGGAACGAATTTGGAATTAAACTGTGAAAGTTGGGAATTTCGGGTTTAGAAACTTTACACGCTTATTAAATCGCTCGGAAGTCGGAAATTGATTTCGTCGATTTCATTGGAACCCTTGAATTATTCTAAGATCGTAGAAACGAAAACGGGAATTTTCGGAGCCCCGGAAAGGCGTTTTTCAATCGCGGGCAGATTCGCCGAGCCGGGCGAATCGGGCCCTTCCGGGCCCATTATTGACAATGTCGAGTAATAGGGAAGTTTGGGAGTGATCGACATTGTCGGGGTTGCATTTGGGCGTCAAGTTTATTAAAATTCAGCTTTGCCTGCAAACTTAAAAAGTGCTTTAATTGTGTTCTTGTTAGATCGTGCCGACGACCGCGGAAAGGGGAAGCTAGGCGAGTGATCGCGAGCACGCCGGAGCTTGGGCCTGGACTTTTGGGAAAGCGTTACGAGGTATGGAAAAGTAGCCGGATCTCGGCCTTGACTAGGGAAAGTTAACAGTAGAAATGCATGTGACACCTAGTGGTGTCGTAGGATAAGCAAGTTTATCGAACACTAGAAATGCAGGCGACACTTAGTGGTGTCGTATGATACTTGAACGTATCGAACAATAGAAATGCATGTGACACTTAGGAGTGTCGTAGGATAAGTGAACATATCGAACAATAGAATTACTTGTGGCATTTGGTTGTGCCCTGAGGTTGATTGAATTGTTTGTGTTGTGGGTGGCCATGAGTGCATGTGGGGAGTTGAACCCGTATTTTACTGTTTGTGTGTCTTGGGTGGCCATGAGTGCCTGTGGGAAGTGGAACCCGTGTTTTACCGTTTGTGTGTCTTGGGTGGCCATGAGTGCCTGTGGGGAGTTGAACCCGTAATTTTTACTGTTTTGTGTGTCGTGGGTGGCCATGTGTGCTTGTGGGGTGTTAAACATGTGTTGTCGCTATTTGTTGAACTTTGGTTGTGACTGTGATTGTTCTGGTGGTACTGTTGAGCTATGCCCGATGGGTGTGTCGTACCCTCCAATGCGCGGTCGGTAAATAGCAGAGGGATGTGGTCCCCGTAGGTGAGTAGCACCTTCCGGCGCGTGATTGGTAAAGTGCTAAGGTTAGAGCTGTGCCCGAGGGGTGTGTCGTACTCTCCAATGCGTGGTCGGTAAAGAGCAGAGGGGTGTGGTCCCCGTAGGTGAGTAGCACCTTCCGGCGCGTGATTGGTAAAGTGTTGAGTCTAGATTTATGCCCGAGGGGTGTGTCGTACCCTCCGGTTTGCGGTCGGTAAAGAGCAGAGGGTTGTGGTTCCCATTAGGTGAGTAGCACCTTCCGGCGCGTGATCGGTAAAGTGATGAGGCTTGTGGTTGTGGTTTGCGTGATTTTGATCACTTCTGTGTTGTGTTCTTTGAGGTCGTCATTACGGTGTCGGGTCTACATTACGTGTACGGGTGTTTAGTTTGGTTGCGTAAAGTAACAGTTTTCGTGTGATAGTCGGGTTGTTTGAGTTGGGGATGGTAGTCCCCGGGCTTTGTCTGTGGTTGGTGTTTCCGGCATTTTCTGCTAGTATGTCATAGTTAGTCTGGTATCCGTGGTGGTGAGCGAACGCTCACCCCTAGCTGCTTTTCCTACAGGTACTGGTCGCGAGGCGGACTAGGGGAACTCTTGAAGTTTGAAGAACCGGGAGCAGGAGTCCAGGTTTCTTTTTGGGAGTTTAGCGACGTACGCTTTGGTTGTTTTTGTCCGCTTGTTTTTGATGTACTTTCAGTTGTAAAATATTTTTTTTGTTTAACTCAAAGCGGTTTATTAAAGTATTTGAAAATTGTTTATTTGTTTCACCGTTCGCGTTCCAGGTTCGGTTCTACCGAATTCGGGGCGTGACATCTTCCACTCCCCTCTGTCTCTTTCTATAACTCGTACCTAATCAGATCTACACCACATACCTTCTCGTAATCGTATTCATTATCATCGTCCTCATTGGCAACGCTATCGATTCTTCTCTTCTTCAGCAGCTTTCACTCACTTTTTGTTAGACGTGTTAGTCCATAAACCATAAAGAGCAGATAAAAAGTAATCATATATTATTAATGAAGATCAAAGTACATAATAAAACAAAATTGTAAACGCAATACGTAATCGGTACAGTAATCTCACGCGATGATCGGAGAGGAAACTGGTTTGTCGAGGCCCGCGAACCGGTTTCCTTAAGACATTCGGGAAGGGAAGTTAGGTTCTCCGGTGACGATTAAGATCGTGGGCCAAGAGGGTGAGGATTAAGATCTGATGAACAAAATGGGAGGAGGCTCGCTTGAGTCGATGAAGCATCATCACTATGAGTCCGTTCAAATCTACTCTTTGATGAGACGGGCGATGTCACGCCCCAAATCCGGTTTCGGAAGACTCGAGACGTGACCAGAAACAAACGAGGTAAAAGTGGTACACTTGAAATAAATTCTTTTAACGCTGAAAACGAGTCCAAAGTATTCCGCAATAATTCAATCTAAACTTCAAATATAGTGTCAAAACTTGATAAGTGACAAAAGGTAAATAAAGTTCAACAATGAGGACCAACACATCTCTAATACAACTCTTAAGACATCCGGAAGCTCCCGAGCCTCGAATT
This sequence comes from Erodium maritimum, assembly GCA_963921825.1. Lineage (NCBI taxonomy): Eukaryota > Viridiplantae > Streptophyta > Magnoliopsida > Geraniales > Geraniaceae > Erodium > Erodium maritimum. Next base: position 39,152,696 of record OY997593.1, on the reverse strand, counting down.
TCCCAGATCCCAAGCACACCTGTACACACAATAAGTAAACAAATAGGGATGGGCTTACGCTCAGTAGGGAAAATCGTAAATAACTTTAGTCTCCGAGTTTAATATTAAATATGCTTTAAATCGATATCACAAAAGTATTTAAAACCCTTAGACCAAAAAGTATAATAAACGAATAAGAAGCAGCGATAACAATAACGCATTCTCGAGGATAACGATGAGCTCTCAGAGAGTAAACAGATAACATTATACTAACATAGAAAATCGACACAACGGGAACGAGTAAATTCTATAAATCAACGAAATGTTATAGAATCCAGATAATGAAATAGTATCGCTTTTTCCCAAGATAACAGTAACTTAAAAGAAGTTCATAATAAATACTTTAACGGATCAATAAGAGTAAAGAGGGAGTAATTAATATCTTGCCAACCACTTGCTTTCTCAAGCCTCCGATCCATGGATAGATTCTGGGATCACCTCGGTTCCCATATTCCGATCCACCAGAGTATCCATATCATATCAGATTTCCCTCGGTCCAGAGGAAGCACATGCGTCGGGGCACCGGAAACAATCCCAAATGGGCGCTTATCATCGGGATTCCCAGAAATGCCTCCAAAGGACCATATGTCATAGGGAACCAAGGTAGTGTTCCACTGGGACGCACATCCTTAGGTGAAACCTTGGTAACCATCTCTCAAGAAGTAACCCAAATAATATCCCGCAGGATCTGCTCATAATCAATCTATATATCCCGCAGGATCTGCCAATAATCAATAAATATCCCACAGGATCTGCTCATAATCAATCTATATATCCCGCAGGATCTGCCAATAATCAATAAATATCCCGCAGGATCTGCTCATAATCAATCTATATATCCCGCAGGATCTGCCAATAATCAACTCTCGTAATATCCAATAATCAATGCCATCAGGCTCCAATATTCAGCCCATATCTCACTGTATCTGTCCAACTCCAACCACCACAACGGCACCGGACTACCCCCCCCCCCCCCCGGTGTAGTACCGAAACAAACAACCACCAAGCAAACAAACAAACAACATACATTTCAAGGATAAGAATAAAGGAACAAGCATTAACAAACAAGAATAAGGAAAGCATACACTAATACGTCCATCGACCAACTCTCATCGAATCACACTTTCATCACAATACACCAAAGACGTTCACTTAATCCTCAATCTCAGAAGTACGCACGTTCATCAATACAAAGACATCCAATACACTCCACACTTACCGTATGCTTACCTGTCACGAACCAGCGGTACATCGATCACCTGATTGTACCCCGTGGCACAACCAGTCATACTCGATCATCCGTTCAATCAACAGTTATATCAATGCACACACTCAATCAACCAAGTACACATTCAACCAATCAACAATCATGTGAACGATCAATTAAGCCTTCAATCAAGTAAGCTAACTAGTTTCATTAGACTCTTAGTTGTCCTAATAACGAGAAACCAAACATGTTAACCTAACACACATCTAATCCGAGAGCTCTTCACAGCCTCTCTACCAGTAAATCAATTTCCCAAGTATTGAAAGCACACTACACTAATTGTCATCGTCCTAAGCATGCATACTAGACTCATCCATTTATTAGTGATTGAAATACGATTATTCTAGTTATTCGCATCCTATAGGCAATTCTAGGACCTTTCCGATTTTATTATCCTAATCATGCATACTAAGCGTTAATTAATAAATTAAGACTTTCCCTACCTTGCGGTCTTCCTCTAATATAACTCTGATGAAACACTCGAGTGGTCACAACTCCGTTCTTCACACGGGTTCCGGCGTGATCTTCGTTCTTCTAGCTCGGGTCCAAGCCCTTGTGCTCGGGCGAAGTCCCGTCTAGGTTTGACAAATAAAACGTCCAAATCAATACTGATAAAAGTCCGAAGGTCCACTGATTTAACCAAAAAGTCCTTTAAAATCTCACCTTTAATTAATTAAATCCATTAATTAAATCTGTTTTTAAAATATTTTCTGTCAAACCGGGTTGACCCGGATCCGACCCGGATCCAGACCCGAACCCAGACCCGGACTTAGACCTGGTCCGAGCACGAAGCCCAGATCAGATACAGCCTGAGGTCTGCCTCGTTGAGGCCCAGGCCCAAGGCCCAGGCTCGTCCAGTTCTGGTCCAGAAAGCTCCAGCCCAAACACGCCTGGTCCAGACTGCTCAGGCTTGAGACCGAGCCGGCGATGGCTCCGGCGAGTCAGAAAAACTCCGACCACCGTCGTGGCGCCAGGAGGACTCGGAATCGAAGCGAAAGGAGCGGAGGAGTGGCGTCAGGACCCAGGTACGCCGTGGTTGTGCCGGAAGGGGCTCGAGCGCGTCCAAGGCTCGCCTCGTTCTCAGATCTGGAGCTCACGCAGTCTCCGGCGACGGTCCCAGCCACGCCTGCTCGAATCGAGCTCGGAATCATCGTGATTCCAGGTGAGTCGAGTCGGGGAAGAGGGAAAAAGGGACGAGGGCTCGCTCCCTCGTCGTTCCTCCATCGGTTTGAACCCGACGCCGTACCAGGGCTGGTCCTCCGGCGACAATTCTCGATTCACGCTCGGAGATGCTCGGCGTGGAGACGGAGGTTGCTGAGAAAGTGACGGCGAGGTGCGGCGAGACCGGGAGAGGAGGAGATCGAGAGAGAGAAGGGAGGAGAGAACTGAGAGAGAGAGAAGAGACGGCGGATCTGATTTCTGCATCGGTACATGTGCTGAACGCGTGAAGAAGGAGAGGGCGTCGTAGGGTTTAGCTCGACGTGGGCCTCGTGCTCATGGGCTTGGCATTTCGCGAGTTGGGCCTCAGTCAGGCTCGGCCCAAACCGAGTGGAGCTGACCCAACTCCTCTCTTCTTCCTTTTTTTATATTTTTTTTATTCTTCTCTTCAAAAATCACTCGTTGCAAAAATCCACCCCGACGTTTCCTTTTGTAAAAGATTAACCCAAATTAATTTTGCCGTTCTTTACAGGCGAGGTTAGAGGAAGTGGGCTCCGGCGAACAAAGAACTAAGGCGACAGGAATCCTTCAGGTGTTTCCGGCGGGTGTGGAAGCTCAGGGAGAGGTGGAGTCCAATAACCCTCCCTTTCCAAAGTCAGTACAACCTGTTCCGGTGACGGAGTCTAGGCGCGGAGGAGAGAAAGGAGAGAGGCTCTGGGGCAGCTTGAATGAGGCAACGTACCTGCCAGATCCGGTGGCACCAGACCATGTAGACCTTGTTTCAGGGAAGTGGCGGTCAGAGTTTGATCGGGATAAAATGGACGGCGGAAGATAAAAGGGCTTGGTGGTTGAGGGGCGATGAGGGGGTGCGATGGGACTAGGATGGCGTGGACTAGATGATGCCAGCAGAATCGGGCCGGAGAAGCTACCAAACATCTGATCCATGATCACAAGCGGAGAGGAAGAAGAACAATCGGTGAAGAGGAAGAGCCACCAGAAAGGAGGCCGGCAAGGCAAATGTGGATGATATGATGTTGATACGGACGACACAGAATCCCGACCAAGATCACAGAAGGCCAAACATGTACCACCACGGGCATGACGGGGAACCAAAAACCAACGACCTCTATGGACGGAGGTCACGCGGTGGTTCAGGTATACACAAAAGAGGGTGGCGGCCTGCACAGAAAACTAGATTTTCCTAGATACTAAATCTTTTAAAACAAAACGAAAGAAAAATAATTTTAATGGATTCAACCAAATAATAGAACATTATAGTACAAGGTGAAGATAAGACATCTCATAAAAAAGGTAAAAGATAAGACTATTAGCTCTAATTACCTGATACCTTTTCAAAACAAAACAAAAAAACTCTAATTACCCGATACAAATGAAACATGACTTAAACAGCAGCATAGTCTAATAAACCTAACTCAACAAAATGGAAAGCCTATGAGCACCTACAGTAGGGTCGTTTTAGTCCCGATTCGCGCATTGAAAACAACTAAAAATTGAATTGACCCGTCAAACCGACGAATCGTAGTCTTTTCTCACGGCGAATGGTAGCATTGTAAAAGACCGTCTATGTTCTGTAGACATTCGTAGTTGTCGTTTATGCAACAACGACTTTGACCAACCACTTTAGTGGGTGACACATGGGACGTCTCTACGCATAAATTCCGTCGAGGGGTATAGAATCTGCCACAAGTTGCTAAGTCATCCGTTTAGGCTTCAAATAATATAAAAATGAACAATTTGAAATTATTTTTTTCTATACAAATCCACTGAAGTTCCTTTTTTTCCACACCATCAAAATTTTCATTCTTCTCTCTACATAATTATCCCGAGAACGTGTAATTTTTAGATTGTTGATGGATTCTTATAGTGGTGATGAGTTTGATCCGTCCGCAATCGACTGCGCCACATTACAAGAAATGACCTGAGAGGCGGAAAATGAGATGTTGCATTTGTTATGGGCTACTATTAAGGAATTCGAGGAATGAATCATAAACCCCAAGCCAGTGAAGCACAACAAAAGTTACATTTTCAGAGATCGACATGATGCTCATGAGGCGCTTATGGTCGACTACTTCATTGATCGGTTGTTATACATGAGAAGAATGTTTCGTCGGCGATTCCATAAGGAGAAGTCCATTTTAGGAACCTATTAGCATGTGTGTTTGAATTTGATCCATACTTCACCCAAAAAGAGGATTGTCGATGTCGAATCGGTTTCTCCCCTTACCAAAAGTGTGTTGTCACTATTCGAATGCTATGTTATGGTTCAACGGGAGAAAACTTGGATGAGTATTTGAAAATGACGGAAACTACGGCGCTCGAGTGTATGCATCGACTTTTCTATGTCGTCATTAAAATCTTCGGGAGGCCTACCTTAGGAAATCGGATGCTAATGATATTTGCCACTTTTTGCGTGTAAATGAAACGTGTGATTTCCCTGATTGCATCAGTATTCCTGACTGTATACACTGGGCGTGAAAGAATGGTCCAAAAGTATACCAAGGGGTTCACGAGATGGGAGATGATCCTTGACCAACAGTTATGCTTGAAGTTGTTGTGGGGCCTGACACCTGATTTTGGCACGCATATTTCAATATGCCAAGGTTGAAAAAAGACATTAATGTGTTGAACAAATCATCATTTTTTGCTCATGTACAACGAGGTGAGCAGCCAGAAGTCGGGTTTACGGTAAACAGACACCGTTACAACACTCCTTACTACTTAATGGGCGGAATATATCCACCGTGGGAAACTTTTGTGAAGTTCATCCAAGCACCACAACTTCTAGAGCACATGTTATACCCAAGGAAGGATATGGAGAGGGCTTTAGGGTTTCTCCAAGCTCGATTTCGTATCGTTACTAGGTTGGCTCAAATTTTGGACGACCGTAAATTGGTGATGATTATGAGGGCGTGAAACATCATGCACAACATGATTTTATATGACGAGTGTGATTCGTACAAGGGTCATATTGAACAAATGCACAGCGAAGAACCTATCCTACCATCTATCGGGGACCAATTCCAGATTACGATGTCATCCGGACCCACACAAGACGTATTGAGGATTAAGACGTCCATTTTCAGCTAAAGTAAGGTCTAATAGAACACATTTGGACTTCGTTCAACGGGCATGATACGGTCGTTGATGAAGATTATGCGTAGGCTACACCTTTGTTGTATTTTGGACAGATGGGATCCATTGGTGAAGTACTTCACCTTATCCACGGATAGTATCCATGGGTGAAGGACAACACCATACCCACAAATGTTATCTGTTTGTGAAGTACTACACCTTGTCTACTGGCCGCGCCTCATTCTGCTGCTCCTTCTCTGTCGCTCGTCCCTCCTCCTCTACAGTGCGACCGTTCCTAAGCTCTTCAGGTAAGTTCCAATTTTCATGAACGATCTGTTCCTATTTCGAAATAAATCAACATGCTTGTTTCTATGTTGTAGAAAATGGTTTTGTAGTCTTTCATGTTTCAAGACTACAAAACAAATTAGGTTTGTAGTGGTTTTTAAAATTTAGGGTTTCAAAAATTTAGAAATTTGTAGTGGTTTCAGAAATTTTTAAGCTTTCAGAAATTTAGAATTTCAAAAATAAATCAATTGAAATTTGTAGTGGTTTCAAAAATTTAGGGTTTCAATCAGGTTTAAATGTTAAGTTTTCAATTGTGAAATTTGGGTTTGGATTCTGAAATTTAGGTTTTCAATTCTGAAACTTAGGTTTTTGATGGATGAGACAAACAATAATGTCGGGGAGAACAACATGAGTTTATCAGATGATGCATATGTTCCACCAAGGAGGGAGGTTGATTAGGAAAGAGAGATGTTGGTTGTCATGGGACGTTTTCCCTTCGATATCGGTACGAAAAAGGAAGCAACAACTCGTAGGATGTTGTTGGGTCTGATTTCCATATAGGGAGCTATGCTTAGAAGTGAAAGAGCTAGGGTTGTTGTTGAAAGAGCAACACGTACACAGTCTGATGGAGTGACCTTCATGCACGGTCCTAAGCATCACGCTAAATTTTACGTGCAGTAGCTAAAAGATGACCCCGAACACGAGTTTCTAGACTAAATGTTAATTTGTTCTACTCTTCATTTGATGACCAAGACTTATTTGTTCTAAGTTTGAATCTGTAACTTACTACTTGGTTATATATGCATGGTTAACTTTTATTCGGATATGCATACTACTTTTTGAATGTTTTCTATTTTTTTTATTTTGAGATAAGTTATGTAAGAACCGCTTCCGGTCAACGCCGGTCAAATCGGTGGAAAAACTGAAAAATTTAAATTTTTGGACATACACCTAAATGAACCTAAAATTGACCCCGAGGGTCATATCGGACTTAAGTTGACCCCGATATCGACCAAAGTGAGTTCTGGGTGACTCAGGGCAACTTTTTGACCAATTCCGAAAAAGTTGACTTTTTGTAGTAAAAGTCAACCGAGCGACGTTTTGGTCCGTTCGAGGCCCGATTTGGATCCAAAAAGCTTATTCGTCGTTACAGTGGTCTTAGTTGGGCCGTTTCCTTGCAGCACGCGAAATTTTATAAATTCTTGGAAAATGGGCACGTTCGGGGCCCGAGACGGTCGAATTTCGCGAATCTGACTGAAAAATATCTAGAAAGGTATTTTTCTAAGCAGTGGGACCCACTTGATACTTGTCACACATTTGGTGGTTGGTTTTTAAAATAAAGAAAAAGAAAGGAGAGTGTTAGTTTTGTAAATAAGGGGTGGTTGGTGATAGTTTTGAACAAAACAAAAGGGAATGGTAGAGAGTGGTTCGGCCAAGAGAAAAAAAAAGGGGAAAAGGAGAGAGAAAGAAGAGAGAAGGAGGAAAGGAAAAAGGAAAAGGAAAGGGTTTTTTTTTGAAGATTTCCCGACGATCCGACCGACCGATCGACTCAACGACTGCGTATTTGAACTCCCCTCGTCATTCCCTACGGTGAGAACCCATTCTTTTCTCGTTTTGCTACGTTTGAAAATTAGGGTTTGAGTTTAAACGAGTCAAATATGGTTGGGTTTTGGTTAGAATTGGTTTAAAGACGAATGGTTGAGGTTTGGGGTTCGTTAGGAACGTTTTGGGGCGAAAAGGAAATTTTTCCTTTGGGGCCGTGTGGGGCCCACTTGCCCGGTCCTCGGGTTTTTCGTGTTCGGGTGGTTTTGGACGATCCCCGAATCGATAATTCACACCCGAAACGAATTATGGAATTAAATTGTGAAAATTGGAAATTTCGGGTTTAGAAACTTTAAACGCGAATTAAATTGCTCGGAAGTCGGAAATTGATTCCGTCGATTGCATTGGAACCCTTGAATTATTTTAGGATCGTAGAAACGAAAACGGGAGTTTTCGGAGCCCCGGAAGTGCGTTTTCCGATCCCGGACAGATTCGCCGAGCCGGGCGAATCGGGCCTTTCCGGGCCCGTGGTTGACAATGTCGAGTAATTGGGAGGTTTGGGAGTGATCGACATTGTCGGGGTTGCTTTTGGGCGTCAAATTCATTAAAATTCAGGTTTGCCTGCGAACTTAAAAAGTGTTAATTGTGATCATTGTAAACCGTGTCGCCGACCGTGGAAAGAGGAGGCTAAGTGGGTAATCTGGAGCATTTCCGGAGCGCGAGCATCGGGTTTGACATGCTTCAAGATGTAGGGAAAAGTAGCCGGATATCGGCCTTGACTAGGGAAAGTTATCAGTAGAAATGCATGTGACACTGTTGATGTCGTAGGATAAGTAAACTTGTCGAATAATAGAACTGTGTGTGACACTTGGGGGTGTCGTAGGTTGAGTGAACCTGTCGAATAATAGAATTGCATGTGACACTTGGTGGTGTCGTAGGTTGAGTGAACATGTCGAACAATAGAAATGCATGTGGGACTTGGTGGTGTCGTAGGGTTAATGAACTGATTGTGGTTGTGTGTGGCCATTAGTGCCTGTGGGGTGTTGAACATGTATGGTTGTTGATTGACTTGCTGAGTGGTAGTTAGTCGTGGTGTTAATTTTGCTATTTACGGAGTATTGTGTGATATTTGGCTGTGATTGTGATTGTGATTGTTCTGGTGATACCTGGATGAGCTGTGCCCGAGAGGTGTGTCGTACCTTCCAATGCGCAGTTGGTAAAGTGCTGAGGGATGTGGTTCCCGTCAGGTGTGTCGTACCTTCCGGCGCGTGATTGGTAAAGTGTTGAGGCTTGAGCTGTGCCCGAGAGGTGTGTCGTACCTTCCAATGCGCGGTCGGTAAAGTGTTGAGGGTTGTGGTTCCCGTCAGGTGCGTCGTACCTTCCGGCGCGCGATTGGTAAAGTGCTGAGGCTTGATTTATGCCTGTGAGGTGTGTCGTACCTTTCGATGTGCGGTCGGTAAAGTGTCGAGGGCTGTGGTTCCCGTCAGGTGCGTCGTACCTTCCGGCGCGCGATCGGTAAAGTGCTGAGGCTTGTGGTTGTGCAGTATGTTGTGCGATCCTTTGCGATCTTGGCTGGTGTGCGATCCTTTGTGATCTTGGCTGGTGTGCGATCCTTTTTGATCTTTGGTGTTGTGTGATCGGTTGGTTTTGTGTGACCCTGCGTGATTTTGATTACTATTGCGTGTGTTATTGGGGTCGTGACTGCTGGATCGGGTCTACATTACGCGAGCGGGTTGTTCGAGGTTTCCCTCACGTGAACGGGTGGTTTGAGGTTTCCCTCACGTGACTGGGTTGTTTGAGGTTTCGCCTACGTGATCGGGTAATTGGGGTGTTGATATGGTGAGCAATAGTGTTTGCTTAGTTGAGAACGTGATCCCCGTTTTGAGGTTTCCCTTATGTGATCGGGTAATTGGGGTGTTGATATTGTGAGCAATAGTGTTTTACTTAGTTGAGAACATGATCCCCGTTTTGAGGCTTCCCCTACGTGATCGGGTAATTGGGGTATTGATACTGTGAGCAATAGTGATTTGCTCAGTTGAGAACGTGATCCCCGTTTTGAGGTTTCCCTTACGTGATCGGGTAATTGGGGATTTGATATGGTGAGAAATAGTGTTTTGCTTAGTTGAGAATATAATCCCCATTCGAGGTTTCCCTTACGTGTGCGAGTATTTGAGGTATTGTTATCGTGAGCAGTTGTGACGGTTTGGTATCAGGTTTTGAGGTAGTTGTTTGCCCTGTTTAGATTGGTAAGTTGTTGATGCTTTACTAGTATGCCATAATCGAACGGGTATCCGTGGAGGTGAGCGGAACTCTCATCCCCTTTACTACTTTTCCCGTAGGCCTCTGAGGTAGGGACGAGTAGCGACTACTGGTTTGGTTGCGGAAAGTTACAAGTAAATGCATATAGGATCGTGTGCGGGTTTGTGCTTTACCTTGTCGGTGTGACTTATGGATTGGTTGTTCGGTCTCTGATTTGGGGTCTACACTACATGTCCGGGTTTTGAGATGGTTGGGAAGTTTTTAACAGTTGTATTGCGTGACCGTCAGTCTAAATTGTGTTTTTGGGGTAGTAGTCCCCGGGGTTGTTGTCGTTGCCGGTGTTCCTAGCATTTCTGTGGGTATGTCGTGGTCAAACCGGTATCCGTGGCGGTGAGCGAAGTGCTCACCCCCTGCTGCTTTTCCTGCAGGTACTGGTCGTGAGGCGGACTAGGAGAACCCTCGAAGCTTAAAGAGTTGGGAGCGGAAGTCCGGGTCTTTGGGTAGTTAGTGACGTACCTTGTAGCTCGTGTTGTTCGTTGTTTTGAACGTATTTTCCGCTGTAAAATTATTGTTTTGATTAACGTAAATGGTAATTATAAAAAGGTTTAGTAAAATGTTTGAAAATCGTATTACTGTTTCACCGTTCGCGTTCCGGGTTCGGTTTTACCGAATTCGGGGCGTGACAAGTTAAGTGTTTGTTGTTTGAGTTGTGTAACTATGCACATGTTTGTGACAGGATATGGAACCAAACTTTGATTCTCAGGTCGAGCATAGGTATAACCGACATCTTCAAGCTCAAACTGTGTATCCAACGCCCTCACCACGAAGATCAAGGCATCCACAGTCTCCCCCACCTCAACCCAGTAATTAATAAAGATGACCCGGCGTGGTTCAAGGAGTTCCATCGACTGCTCGATGACGACAAAACAAAATTTGAATATATTATGAACTTGATGCACGACATAAGTCACGATAATCTTCCTCTACCTTATTTTTTTTAATACATATGCCTAGGAAAAGACATGCATGGTTAAACCTTGTTGAGGAAGATCACATACTTACAGATGAGCCGGTGTGGTTCAAACACTTTATGGAAATGGTATAGGAAGACAAAGTACTGAAAAGGCGTATTATTGCAAGCCTGCATGCTACTGCTTAGTTCTCTTTTTATATATGTTCGGACATCAATAATGATGTGTACAACTACTTTTATGTTTCTAGAACTTAATTGTACATGTACTGTTTTTATGTCTATATATGTGTTTTGTACGACTACTTGTTTATGTTTTGTTTACGTATATACATGGAAATGAAAAAATGGATTGTAATTTTAAATGGACACTGTCACCCTTTACCAACGGATGTTACTTCCGTTGGTAAACCGACGGTGGTCTCAGTGGCTTCGGCTACCGTTGCCCCTCTTGACGTGAACGTAAAATGCATCTATCCTAGATGTTTTTAGCCCACATTTCTAAGCTTTTCAGACCCGGGATCATGTGACTTAATCTATTTTTCTCTATATATATGTAATTGTTCTCTTTTCATTGGTATTTAGGAGTTTTATTTGAAATAACAAGTTTTGGAGCTAAATAAAGCAAAAATCAGCTTAATAAGGAATTTTGGAGTCTGGCTGATCTTGTGAAGGGCATAACTTTTGCATCCGAACTCCGATTTTCCCCCGTTACCTATCAAATCGAAGGTAATTAAAATATCTACAACTTTGAAGAAGGATTTGATGTTGCAAAATGCACCGATTATTTTCACGGCGTGCATCTAACCGTGCATACGGGACAGAGGCGCCAGAATTGTGCACCGTTTTTTTGCACCCCGTGCAAGCGACAGTGCAAACGCCAAAAACGCGTTTTCCAGCTGCGTTTCCCATTTTTTATTAGTTTTTTAAAGAGGGGATCACGAAATTGAGGAGAAAAACACGCTTTGGAGCTTGGAGAACTTGGACAGAAGATCGAAAGCAAGAGATTAGAACATCAAGGTTTTGTGTAGTTTGGATTCAAACTTGATATTGGTATTACTCTTATTGTTTAATATGAATTTCAGTGGTTATTCATCTCCTTGTGTTCCTATTCTTGTGCTATGAACTAAACTCAATTGATCTAGGGCTAGGGGTAAGGATGCGATAAGTTGAATTACTTTGTTCGGGTTATGCATTTGTTTACTAGTATTAAGATTTTGTTTATCTCATTCTGTTCGTAATGCTTTTTTCATCTTGATCACGTGAGAATTGTTTAAATCGTGTTAACCAACAATTGAGAAATGAGGTTAATAGGAGGAAAAGGAATGAGATAGCTCGGGTTTTAATCTAAGCCAGAATATGGTTAGACTGACACGAGTACAATAGCTATAGGAGTAAAACCCGAAAGTTAGAGGAATTCACAGATTATAATGCTATATACCGCTCTACACCTAGATTAGAGATAATTAGGCGGACTGAGTATATTAGGGTCCTAATACGATCGAGAGATAGTTAGGACTATACCTAGAGACTTCCCGTTGCCATTAGAATAATATTATTTGCAAATGTATACCGAATCTTGTTAAGTCATTCATCACATTCGAACCCTGTTAATGTCCTAGATTGCCTTCTATCTCTGTTATTCAAAAAACTTGTGACTTTGTGTTTATTTTCGGGTCATTCATAAATTCTCATAAACAAAACCAAACACCATTATAGGAATAGCTTGACGGCGAATTAATTAACTAAAGTGCTTGTCTAATTGCTCCCTTGGGTACGATATCTCGGACTTAAAACCTGAATACTACTTGACGACCGGTACGCTTGCCGTACCATTCAGAGGGTTAATTCTCAGAGTGTCAAGTTAATGGCGCCGTTGCCGGGGACTTCCCGTTAAGCTATTCCTTTCTCCGGTTTCTTTGACCAAGCGCTTCAGATCTACCTTCCACTTTCAGATCTGGTATGGTGGCTTTAGATCTACTCTTCCACCGTGTCCGATGGGTTGTAGAGCTTTGGCCTAAGGCGTGGTTGGCCCTGTTTTGCGTTTCCTTGGCCGTCTGACTCCCTCCTCACTCCAGATTTGGCGTTACTTTCAACGGATTTACTCTCCTCTTCAAGGTTCGCTTTACCGCGTCACCGGATTTCTTGGTTGTGGTCCGATTCTCCCCTTCCGGGTTTAACCATCGACGTTCGACGGAGTTCTGGCCTTTCAGGCCTTTTGTTGGAGTTTCTCCATGTGTTCTAGGTGCGCTTCAGTTCATGGTGAGTGTTTCCACCCTATTTTTTACTTGAATCTTCAGAGTATCTTAGTCAGTAGTTATCGTGACTGCTTTTCACCGATCCTGGACCCAATATGGGCCTAGGACATCATCGTTTTTGGTAATGGCCTTCGATGATTTTGTTTGAACCTCGGGTCTTCGGTGAAAGCTAGGGTTTCCGTTTCTGGGGATTGGCTTTTCCGGTGGTGGCTTTGCCATCGTCGGATTATGGTTGCTTGCGGTGTTGGCCGCCAACCGGTTGGCCTCCTCCCTTTCTCATGTTACAGGATTTGGGGGAGCCAATATCTTGGGATGCTTTATTTTCAGGTTTGGATAGGGTTGTGGTGGTGCTGCTGGTTTTCTGGTTTGGTTGGTTGTTTTGCTGGTTGGTGTTTGTAGTAGCGAACTTTTCTCCTCCGTATTTCATGGTGGTTAAATCCGAGTTTCTAGACTCTGTTTTTTCTGTTGAGCTTCAAGTTAGGAAACTCTAGTCTTTAGACCTTCTCTTCGATGTTACAACTGTTTTGTTTGTATTGGGGCTTGCATGCCTTCTTGCTTACTTCCTGTTTGATTTGTCTAGGTTTGAGACTTGTTCTGTGGACTTCATGTTTGGAAAATTTCAGTGTAAGATCTGTAATGTTTCTGGAACCCCCTTGTTGGTGTACTCATGTTGGTTCTTGGTACCTTGCCATTGTTTGTAGTTCTCTCTTGAGGGTTCCCCTCGGTTTTGGTCTTCGATTTAAAGACGAAGCCTATAAAAAAAATTGTTGATTAAAAAAAAGTACCCCCACGTTACCCACTGATACAAATAGCTTGCTACTCGGATGTCATATCCGTTGGGAAAGATATTACTTTACCCGGGATACAAATTACTTGGGACTCGGATATCATATCTATTGGGCAAGTGATCACTTTACCAGCGGATACAAATACTTGGGACTCGGTTATTATATCCGTTGGCCAAATAACCACTTTATCCACAGACGTATTTTATCCATTGGCCAAGTCAATTTTTGCAGTACTGTCAATAGATTTGCGGACAGTACATAATGCATTCTAAAGTTGTGGGGGCAATTCATAATGCATTCTATAGTTGTGTGGGGAATACTTTAAGGTAGCTTTTGCTATAAACTTGTTATGTTTTTCTAACAAAAGGCAGTGGACAAAACTTTAGTGTAATCTAAAACCGTAGACAAAACTCTAGGCATTTTTCGTTTGTAGATAATACTATAGGTTAGTTTTTGACGATTAACCCATGGCAAAATGATCAATTTTCAATAAACAATGTCTCATGTTCTGTTTGAACGGTTAAGTACTGATCAGTGATGCACAAACATTGAAAATCTTGAAGACCAAACATGTGGTTAACCTTTAAATTCCATTAGGATAAGTTGATAAACAAAAAGGAAGTCATGAATATTCTTAGTGGTGGCATTTGGTAATTGTCTACTTTTCGCACTAGAAGTAGAAGCAGAAAGAAGATGGCACAAACTGTTTGTTCAACATCCTATAACTGAAGTGCTCTCAAAGGGCTACAGTGCCACAACAGTAACTTTGAAGATCTTCAAGCATGCCTATGGTGTTCTTCATCAGTTCTTTGTCCTGTTATGGTTAGTTGAGATCTTTGGTGTTGTGTTCAGGATAACCGGTTAGGGTATCGAACCACCTATTTGGAAGATCTTCAAGCTAGCACATGTTCCTTCATCTGTTCTTGATCAAGCCATCGCGTTACTTCATTGTGTTCTTCCTATCTCTGCATATTATCATCTTCTTCTTTTTTTAATCTGGGAGCTCCTCTACCGCTACAGATCAACCTCACCGAGATATGACAGAACTGAGAGGTACAAGTCTCACCTTACAGGAACAAAGTGGAAGTCCAGCACATGAACATGAGATCCAACTGAAGAAAGGAACCAAATTCTATGGAAAAGATAAACAACAAGCTCAGTCCATCACATCTACAGACAACACGCAACAATACTCTCCGGGTGGCAAAACCAAATGGATAGATGGGCAAAAGATGTTTTACGAAAAATTCTTCCGCCATGTTCACTCTGACACCGATCATACCCCATAGTTTGTTGAGAGGAACAGACCTTCACCATCCAATCCGTTTAGGAATATGAAAAATAGGCTTGGACCTGTGAATGAATCAAGAGATGCTTCTTCATCTGTTGGTCCTCCACCAGGTTTTGAAGGAGCACAATTACAGGAAGTTAATCCAAAGAAGAACAAATACAAGAGAGACATTGTTGACAACTTTGAGGTGGGGAGAAGATGGAGAAGAAGAGTGGCACCTCCTCAGAAATTGGGTGGAGACAGAGGATGGGCTGAGGTTAGGACTGGGGAACTGGAACAGTGGGCTTTTGTGAGCAACATTCCACCAAACTCTTCTCCTCTGTGGCTCGAGGATCAATTCAAGGCTGTTGGAGAGATTCTGGCAGTTCAAGCACCAACAAAACCAAATCTCAGAGGGAGATGGTTTTCCTTCATACGCTTTAAACAAGAAGAGGGATTATCCTCAGTACAGAATTTCAGTGGATGGCATCTCTATGGTCATAAAGTTTTCATAGCCAAAGCTTGGAATAAGGATCAAAGAGAGTACCAATACCCAAACTCATATCTACAATGGAGAGAGAAGCTATAGAAGAAGCAGAACAAACCAACACCACAACCAGACATGGGGAAGAGAGAAGAAGTAGGCTGGGAGCAACAGAATCATTTGGACTCAATGGGCTCAGTGGTCACCTTAAATGAACAGAAGTTGTTGAGATCACATTTAGCCATCTCTGTGAGAAACCTCAGTGCAAAGGAAATAATGAGAGAAATGGCCTTGGAAGGAATTTCTGAGATAGAAGTTAGATATTTGGGTGGAAGATGCGTTTTGCTGACATTCCCAGATGAAGAATATGAGAGACTGGTGATTGAAGAAAATGTTCAGTGGCTGGATAATTGGTTCATCTTACTGCCATATTGTCAAAGACTATGTAAAATGGAAGGTACTTTTCAGTGGGTAACAATTAAGGGCATCCCTTTCCATGGATGGGCATGGATACAATGGCTGCAGCACTCAATGGAGTGAGAGATTTTATTTATGCTCATCCACAATCTTTGTCTACCTATAATCTTGAGGCTGCTTTGGTGCTGATACACACTCCTAACCTATCCAAAATCAGCAAAGGCGCCAAGTTTTGGCTCAGAGAAGAATCCTACAATGCTTTGGTTACCACTGCAGACATAAATCTCTTGCCTCAATGGGAGATTACTTGTACTAGTTCCACTACTGAGAATGATATTACTAGGGACTCCATGTCTAGTAATTTCACAACTCCCTCTCAAACTTTGAGTCAGCCCCTCACCCATTCACAGCAATTTATTACTCCTGGGACTGATGATTTAGAAATGAAGTTGGTAGAAGTTGAGTTGGTGGAGAATAAATCTTGTTTGAAGAAGCTTTCTGACACTGAAACTGAATTAAAAACTGAGATCAGTTTGGGAGTGAGCAAGGTTGGTGGAGAAGTAATGGCTGAGGGAATTGAAAGAAGTTTGATATTAACTAGCTCAGAAAAGGAAGGTATTGATCTGGAGAATGCTATTGTGAGTGATTCTCTGCCATCTTCCACAAACATTCCCTCCTCTACAGAAGATACTCAGATTCTGCAGACACACATAATCTCTCATGTTGAAGAAGAAGGAACAGTATTATCATTACCCATTGGTAGCTGTCCAATGGGTAAAGAGGAAAGTAAACTGGTGGTTGTGGAAACTGATATGGAAGCATTGGGCAACGGGATAACAGTTGGTATTAATGAGAAGTTAAGGGTTAAAGTAGAAAGCACATCTGGGGGTCCACAAGGAGATTTACTCAATCTCATTGACCTAAATTTGGAGGGAAGTCAAAATTTAAGTTGTATATTCTCTGCCAACTCAAAGAATGTAGCAGCTGCTCCACCACTACTCTCCCAAAACCTGAGGCACTCTGTCAAAAGAAGATCAAAGAAACAACATGTCACCTATGTTTATGATACAAGATCCAGGAGAGGAAAGGAAACACCTTTTCTGCAATTATCTGATAAAAAGAACAAAGGAGGGTCAGTGATTAGAATCTCTGAAGAACAAAGAAGCCCTTGGGATTACTGCAAGGCAATAGGCTTGAAGGCTTTTGTGGCTGATGCTCAAGTCATTGATCAGTTCGACAACCTTGAAGCTGAGATAAATCAGAAAGTCAATTTTGAGACAGACACTGATGATGATTTTGTGGATCTTGAAGAAGAGGAAGCTGAAGGAGATGTGCTAGGAGGACCTTGTCTTGATGAAATAAATTCTCAAGCAAGGTTATCAGCATCATCCTAATTAGCTTGATGAAGATCCTCTCTTGGAATATGAGAGGATCCTCCTCTGAACAAAAGAGGAGAGCTCTAAGAGGTGTGATACAACAACATAGACCTTTTTTCATTGTTTTACAAGAGACAAAACTACAAAAGATGCCACCTTTTTTCCTAAGGTCAATTGGACTCTATAATGGGTGGGAGTTGGCTAATATAGATGCTCAAGGACTCTCTGGAGGGTTGTGCTGCATCTGGCACACTAAAGCTTTCAAAGTTCAGTTCATTAAACCAATAGATCATGCATTGATTTGGTTTGGTTTTGTAGAAGATTGGAAGATCAATATGTCCATTGTTAATGTTTATGCTCCTTGCTCCACTGGATTGAGGAGAGAATTATGGAAGCAGTTGGTTGAGGAAGCAAGCCACTTGGGGAATTACTACATTTTTGTTGGTGATTTTAATGTCATACTCAATCCCTCTGAAAAGTCATCCCCCTCTCTTTCTCTTGGTTCTATCAGAGACTTTAACAACTTCATACTTGAAGCCTCTGTGATTGATCTCCCTCTTACTGGTGGAAAATTTACCTGGTTTCACTCTAACTCCAAAGCGTCAAGACTGGATAGATTCTTACTTGCCCCCCAAGTTATTGCAGAATTTCCAAATTTATCTCAGCAGTGTCTTCCCAGACTTATCTCTGACCACAAGCCAGTTTTATTAGTTGATCCCTTCATTGATTGGGGTCCAAGACCATTCAAATTTTTGAATGCTTGGCTGGATCACCCCCTTTTCTTCTCAACTGTGAGTTAGTTCTGGAATACACTAAGGGTTGATGGGGAGCCTAATTTTGTTATCTGGATGAAATTAAATTAATTGAAGGTTTTTCTTAAGCAATGGAATATTGGTGTCTTTGGGAGGCTGGAAAAGGATATAGCAGCTCTTCAACAGCAGATTAATGAGTTTGATGGGATCTTGGAATCTAGAAGTCTTACAGAAGGTGAGAGGGCCAGTAGAGCTCTTTCTAATGCTCAGCTGATCCAGAAGTTAAAGTCTTTGGCAAAAGTGTGGAGGCAAAAGGCTAGAGCCAAATGGATCAAAGGAGGAGAAATGTGTTCTAAGTTTTATCATCTCTTAGCTAATTTTTCTTCCTCAAGGAAAAAAATTACACAAGTCACTGAGGATGGTATTATGTACTGCACTCCTCATTTAATCAAGGAAGCAACTAGATCTCACTTTGCTAAGAGATTCTTAAAGTTGTCATCTTCAATTGTGGATTTATCTGAGCTACCCTTTAGCAATATTTCCACTGTTAAGGCTGAGTTCCTTGAGAGACCTTTTTCTGATGAAGAAGTCTTAAGTGCTATTATGGACTGTGATGGGGATAAAGCTACTAGGCTTGATGGTTATACTCTAAAATTCTTCCAAAAATGTTGGAGCTTCTTGAAGCATGATGTCCTGGCTTTTTGTCACCATTTCTATCAAACTGGAGCTTTGGGGAAGGGGATAAACTCATCTTTCTTCACCCTTATTCCAAAGGTTTCCTGCCCCTCTTCTTTTGATGAGTTCAGACCTATAAGTTTAGTTACTGCAATATACAAAATCATCTCTAAGGTTCTTGCAGCCAGGCTCAAAACAGTGATGAACCAACTAGTTAGTGATGTACAAACTGGTTTTATAGCTGGCAGACAAATATTAGATGGCATTTTAATTTCTTCTGAGGTCCTACATTCAGTCAAAGCAACTAAAGAGGAAGTGATCATCTTCAAAGTAGACTTTGAGAAAGCCTATGACCACCTTGATTGGGGCTACTTGGGGTTAATATTAAAGGTTATGGGGTTTGGAGAAACTTGGTGTATGTGGATGAGATCTTGTTTTGATGCTTGAGCCTCAGTACTCATAAATGGTTCTCCTACAACTGGTTTTCATCTCTCTAGAGGTCTGAGAAAGGGATGTTCTTTGTCACCTCTACTATTTGCTCTTGCTGCAGAAGGTCTACACTTAAGTTTGGAGCAAGGGATTCTCTCTGGCAACCTTCTTGGCATCTCTTGTGGCAGTGGGGGTCATATTATTTCTCATTTACAATTTGCTGATGACACTCTCATCTTCCTAAAGGCAAAGATTACTCATGTGCTGAACCTCAAAGCATCTTTAATGGCCTTCCAATTAGCTTCTGGACTAGTGGTCTTGTTGAATGCTTCTTCAGTAGAGGAAAGACAAATTACTGATATTTTGGGTTGTGAAGGGGTTCAACTACCAATTATTTATCTTGGCTTTCAGTTGGGTGCCAATCCTAGAAGATATAATACTTGGATTCTCATTATCAATAAATTCAAGAAGAAGTTGAATCTGTGGCAAGCAAAGAACCTTAACTTTGGGGGTAGAATCACTTTAATCAAATCATCCTTATCTTCTCTCCCCCTTTATTATATGTCTCTCTATAAAGCTCCCAAGAAAGTCCTTAGAGAGATGAAGTTATGGCAGAGGAGATTTTTATGGAATGGCTCGGTCACAAAAAAGGTCTTGCATAAGGTGAAATGGGATCTTACCTGCCTTCCTAAAGAGAAAGGGGGGCTTGGAATCAAGAGTCTTTATATAATGAACACTGCATTGTTAGCTAAATGGTGGTGGAGATTTGACTTGGAAACCAACTCTCTGTGGAAGAAATTTATCTGTGCTAAGTATGGTTGGTGTGCTGAGGATTGGAACCTTTCTCAGATAAAGTTAGTTGGAAATCAAAAAAATTTAAGCCATGTACAAGCTTTATTGGCTGATCAAAAATTATGTAATGTTGTTGGCTTTGCTGGACTGGAATGGTTTGTGCAAAATGGTTTTAGGGTAAACTTCTGGGAGGACATTTGGTTGATAGAGGAGCCTCTCAAGTCAAGATTTGGGAGACTTTACCATCTCTGCATACACAAAAACAGGAAGGTTGTTCATTTTTGGAACAATGGCATGTGGTTTATCAATTTTAGGAGGGCCAATAGAGGTTGGGAAATAGGCCAATTCAGAATTTTGTCTGATTTACTAAACCTATTTGCTCTGCAAGATGCTGGAGAGGACAAAGTCTCTTGGAAAATTCATGAAGCAGGCTTTAGAGTCAAGAGGATGTATCATTATCTTGAGGACTCAGATTTGCAAGATCAGCCTTGGAGTAAATTCCTCTGGTCCCCTCTATTGCCTCCCAAAATTTCTGCTTTTGTCTGGTTGGCTTGCCATAATGCAGTCCCAACAAAGTTATTTCTAGATTCAAGAGGTCTGAATTTGGGGTTAAATGGTTCTCTTTGTCCCTTTTGTGATTTGGACTTTGAAGAAATCAATCACCTCTTGTTAACTTACAAGAGATCTTGGTTGTTGTGGTCGTCTATCCTAAACTGGTGGGGCTTTAAGGGTGTGATGGTTGGTAATTTTCTTTCTTTTCTATACTCTTGGGTGGAGCTATGCCCTGTGCCATCTACAAATCAATGGAGGATCACCTTATTTGTTTCCCTCTAGCACATTTGGCTTGCTAGGAATGATTTGGTTTTCAACAATTCCTCAAGCTCACATGACATCATTTTACACAAGATTCAGAGTTATACTTTCAACTTGGAATGGAGCTTATTTAACAGAATCTATCCTTTCTCCTTTTTGCATTGGCAGAAGAGGCCATTCTTTTGCATTAGGAGGAAGTTCATGCTTTCCTCTTAATGTTATAGAGTTTCTTCTCTCTGTGAATTTTGGGGGTGAGGAGGGGTGGTTGGGGTGGTTCTTTTGGGATTTGTTTAGTGGTGAGACTAGGACTTTTCTGGGACCTGGGTTTCTTTGGCCTTTTCTGTGGCTGACTTTTGGAGTGGGGGTTGTTTGTACTTGCTTCTTCTTTTCTCTTTGCTTTCAAAGTTGTGGAGGGTGGCTAGATTTTGGTTGTATAGGTTTGAGTGTTTATTGTGTAATTTTTCAGTGCTTTTGTTTGGTTTCTGTCCTCTCTTGTGTTTTCTTTTCAGGTTCACAAGGCCAAAGACTTTGAAAAGACAAGGACAGTGGGACTTTTCTTTCTATTCTGTTGATAATATCAAGTTTGCATTGCAGTATTGTTGATAACAATCAAGGCTTTTTGTCAATTTGGACTAAAGGCATTTTGCTTCATAATCTGTGCATAATTTTGCACCTTTGCCTATTTTTTGCAGCAGACTTGACCTTTTGGCAATTTGGATAAGAGGCTCTTTGCTGCATAATGTGGTTGATGCAGCTTTATTTGATGTATTTTCCCTCTCTCTCAAGTATGGGAGGGTCTGAGAGGTGAATTATGATCTGTAAGGGGGGTTTTTTGGCTTTCTTGGGGTTGGGGTTTGGTACAAAGGGTTTTGATTTGGTTAAAATTAGAGTTGGTTTAGTTGGTTGCATTACTTGACACACAAGTTTGCTACTTTGGTTTGGGGGGAACAATGGGTTTCTTTGTGTATTGGTGAGACTATATTGTCTCTTGGCTCTTTCTTCATTTCGAAGAACTAGCTTTTTTATGAAAAATAATTTGCTGATCAAAAAAAAAAGGAAGATGGCACAAGCATCGCCCACTGTATAAAAGCCCACAACACGCCCAAAGAATAACGCAAAGCAAAAGAAGATAGACTTCTATTTCTTGCAACTCTTTACCTATACATCATCACAATGGCTCCTTATAATCACAAATCCTTTCATCCTTGGTTTTTGCTTCACAACTTAGTCATCTTGTTGAGCTTCATCACCTTTCGTGGTGCTTCTTCTCAGATGGCTCCGACCATTTATGTGTTCGGCGATTCACTTGTGGATGCTGGCAACAACAATCACCTCTCCCTCTCCCTTGCCAATGGCTACAACTCTACTGATTTTCTTGGTAACTAACTCTTCTACATCAATACCTTACTTCATCTCCTTTTGTTTATGTTTAGTATATAAAAGAAGAAGAAAAAGACCTTTAGTAGGACTATTAATCTAATCTGGAACGCGCCTATTCACGCGCCCTCTTCTCGGATTAGGTCACCGATCTTTGTCTTGGCCGTCGCCGTTGCCTTCTTCGGATCGCCTCTCTTGTCTCGGTTTCCTCTTATTTCTGTCCTTCTGGTTTTCTATGCTGCTGAAGGACACTCTCCTCTGGATCCCTAGGTCTGCTCAGAAGAATAAAATGAAGAGGGACAGTCGAAAGGGGAAGGCCTCTTTGGTGGAGAAGGTATCAAAGAAGGGGAACGGTAATACTGGCCGCCTTCAGTCGTTGGTAGTCGCTCCATCTGGTAGCTCTTCTTCTCAGCCTGGGAGTCGTTCCACAAGGTTTGGTCCTGAACGTTGGCCTCTAGAGGGCAGGGTATCGTCAATAGTCCAACAGTTGAAGGCTCCGGTATCTTCTGTTCCTGAAATTGGAAAGGAATATAGTACCCATGTCTCATCCCAAGAGAAGGCCCAATCCGATTCAGTTGTCAATGGAGGAAGGAAACTGTTTGTCTGCAATATTCCTCCGGGAAGGGATGACAGATGGTTAAAAAATTTATTGGGTTCGGAGGGCGTTGATCTTTGTTTTGTCTGCAAGAGATCAAATCGGAATGGTAAATTCTTCGTTTTCGTTAAAATGAAACCAGGTTTGGCATCTGGTGCTATAGAGTCTTTTCATGGCACTCTACAGGATGGGTACAAGCTCTTGGTCGATTTTTCTAAACCTCCTACTTCCAAGCCTAAAACTCCCCGATCATCAAGGAAGCCTCAGAAAGAACCAACCAATCTGACTGAAACTCCGGTTTTGACTGTTTTTGGTTCTTCAGTGGATGGGTCTCGTGAAATGGTCCTTTCTAGTGTTCTTGTTTTGGCACATGCCAATTGGACTATCTCTCAGTACAACGCCGTTTTGCGTTCACAGGGTTTGGAGGACATTGTGCTTCGATCATTCGGTAATCGAATCTTTTTACTCACGGTCTTAAATCATGTTGTTAGGGACTCTCCTGAATTGGATAATTGGATGCGATTGAAACACTGGTTTGATCTTCTAAGTAATTCGGGTGTTCTGGTTACTGTTGGAGGATTTTTTCAGTGGGTCAAGGTGGAAGGCATACCAATTCAAGGTAGAACGGTGGATTCAGCAAAGGCAATTGGGAGTTCCTTGGGAACTTTATTGCATTATGTGAGTGATACTTGTCCGGCCTCAGCTACTTTCGATTCTATCTTTTTGCTGATTCACAGTAATACCAAAATAGCTACCTTGGAGCTGAATTTTATTTTGAAAGAATCGAACTTTCCTTTGCTTGTCACTGGAGTGCCAGCCTCGGAAGTCCCGGAGACCTGTCATCCGATAGTGAGTGTATCGGAGTCCTCTTCTGAACAGGTTAGTGGAGAGCACGAGGATAGGGTAATTGATAACTCTTCCTCAAAGGTTGAAAATTCAAATGCTATTTTTAATCCTAATCCCTTTGATATTGTTAAGGATTCATCTCTATCTCAGAGCATGGATACCAGTAGGAGTCTAGGGGCAGAAAAGCCCATTTGCCCTCAGTTGCGTGTAACGCAAGGTAACTCAATTTCAAAAAATCTGAGACTGAGTCGCCTGAATTCGAAAGCTCCAGTAATCTACTCTACTCCACCTTCCTCCCAGAAGAGTCCTACCCGCAGTTCTCTTGAAGCTAGACAAGGTACTTGGGATTATGTGAAGAAGGTAGGAGTTAAAGCTCTGAAATCAACTGAATTCTCCATTGACCAGTTTAACAACTTGGATCTGGAAGTGTCGGAGCACCTTGACCTGGAGGGTGATGAAGATGACAATTATGAAGATGTCTGTGAGGACGAGGATTTAGGCTCTATTGAGTCTATTCCTCCTTCCCTTCTCCAAAACTGATAGTATGAAGTTCCTCTCATGGAATGTGAGAGGAACGAACTCCGTTCAGAAGTGACGGAGTATAAGTTGCACCATAAGAAGAGCTCATCCTGATTTCGTTTTTCTCCAAGAAACTAGGTAGATTCTTTCTCACCTTCTTATCTTAGGAGTTGTGGTTTTCTTGGAATTTGGGAACACTCTTTCTCTCCTTCTGAAGGTGTTTCTGGTGGTTTGCTTTCAATTTGGAAGCCAGACATTTTCCGATGTGTAGAAGTCATTCCCTTGAAGAATGCTATTTTGTGGTTTGGTTTTTGGTCAGGATCGTCCTCTCCCATCGTCTGCATTAATGTTTATGCCCCCCTCTTTTGAATCCGATAGACTGCTTCTTTAGGAAGAACTTGGTGCTTACAGTCACAGGTTTCCGGATGTTCTGTGTATTGGAGGTGATTTTAATTCAGTGTTAACTGAGGAAGAGCATCGGAACAGTGCTTTCTCTGAAATTGATAGTTCCAACTTCTTGAACTTTATTTTGTCTCTTGGTTTAACTGATTTGAGACTAGAGGGTTGTAAGTATACTTGGTATGGACCCGGTTCTAAGGCCACGAGGTTGGATCGCTTCTTGGTCTCTCCGAAATTTTTAATAGTGTTTGAAGGCATCTCGCAGAAAGGTTTGGAACGTGGCTTGTCTGACCATCGCCTTGTGGTTCTAGAGACTTTCTCGGTCAATTGGGGGCCAAAACCATTTCGGTTTCTTAATGTTTGGCTGGATTACAAAGACTTTTCTTTGGTGATCCGTGAGTTTTGGGACTCATATATTTGTTCGGGCTCACCTAGTTATCGGTTGTGGTTCAAATTGAAAAGTTTGCGGGAAGACTTAAAGGTGTGGAACCGGGAAGTTTTGGGATGGTTGATTCCCAGGTTGAATCCATTACAAAAGATATTGAGCTCTAGACAAAATCTTGGACAACAGGAATTTGACTGATGTAGAAAGTTTTCGGCGTTCTTTGCTGAAGGTCGAGTTAATCCGGAAACATAGAGTGCTGGCACGAATTTGGTGCCAAAAATCAAGGCAAAGGTGGTTTGATGAAGGGGATTTATGTTCTAAATATTTCCACCGTATTGCAAATTTTCAGGGTTCGGCTAATCGCATCTCTGTTATTCGAGATGGAACTTTGTACCTCACAGACCCTATTAGCATCAAATCCCATGCAGCCGTGCATTTCCAGCAGAGGTTTACTAGTTCATCTCCTTCGACATTAAAGTTGCCTTCGTTGACTTTTTCCACCTTGTCTGCTGTTCAAAGTTTGGCTTTGGATGAGAGGTTCTCGGCTGAGGAGATTAAACAGGCAGTGTTGGACTATGGCAGTGAAAAATCCCCGGGGCCTGACGGGTTTACTCTGAAATTCTTTCAAGCCTGTTGGGAGATTGTGGGTGAGGATGTCATTGCATTTATACAGGCTTTTTATGATACAGGTGTCATTGGCAAAGGTCTGAATGCTACCTTCTTGACCTTAATACCCAAAGTTCAGAATCCAGAAACGATGTCGGAGTTGAGGCCGATTAGTCTAATCTCAGCCCCTTAAGATTATGGCTAAGGTGTTGGCGAACAGATTGAAAGTCGTTCTTCCAGAGTTGATTAATGATGTTCAAAGCGGTTTTGTGGCGTGGCGCCAATTAGTTGATGGGGTATTGATAGCTTCTGAGATGTTATAGTTGATAAAGCAGAATAAGTCTGAAATTATTCTCCTGCAGCTAGATTTCGAGAAGGCGTATGACAATTTGAGGTGGGATTACTTGGAGGGTGTTTTTATTTTTATGGGATTTGGTGATCGTTGGAGAGGCTGGATGGCTTCTTGTTTTAAGCCTTCTTTGTCTGTGCTTATTAATGGCTCTCCAAGACCAGACTTTCTGATTTCGAAGGGTCTAAGACAAGGGTGTCCATTGTCCCCGTTTCTATTCCTCCTGGCAGCTGAGGTTTGCATCAGGCTCTGTCTAATGGTATATCTGTGTGGGACTTCGGAGGTGTGAGAATTAGTAGAGACAACTTTTTGGTCTCACATCTTCAATTCGCATACGACACTTTTCTTTTCGTCTCTGGCTCTAAGGAGCATTTACGTACTCTTAAGAATACTTTGGATCTGTACCAGCTTGTGTCCGGCCTCAAGATAAATTATTCAAAATCCAAAGTTGTTCTAGTAAATGGTTTCTCTATTTCTAAGAGCCTTGTGCAGGAAATTTTTCAGTGCGACGTTGTTGATCTTCCCATTCGTTATTTAGGTTTTCAGTTGGGGGCAGACCCGAAGAGGGTTAAGACATGTGAGCCGATTATAAAGAGGTTTAAAATGTCCTTGGCCTTATGGGAAACAAAGTTGTTGAACTCGGCAGGTTGTCTTACACTTATAAATTCGACGTTGGCATCTTTGCCTGTTTTTTATATGTCGCTTTTTAAGGCTCCAAAAGGAGTTATTCTCGAGTTGGAAGCTTGGCAAAGGCGTTTTCTTTGGTCAGGTAGTGTGGCTCGAAGGGTCTTAAATAAATTAGCTTGGGGGAAGGTGTGTAGACCTCGGCCACAAGGAGGTTTGAGTATTAGACGACTTGAACATGTTAATAACAATCTCCTGGCAAAATGGTTCTGACGATTTGCCATAGAGCAGGACTCTTTCTGGAAAAGATTTATTTGTGAGAGATTTGGGTGGAACTTGGATTCTTGGGACTTGACTGCAATAGATAAGCCTTCATCTTTGACCATTTTCACTCATATTGTAAATTTGGCCTCCAGTGATGGGTTTTCTCATTTATTTGGGCCTCAGAGTTTGCATTGGAAAGTTGGGAGAGGGAACCGAGTTCGGTTTTGGGAGGACATATGGCTTGGTAGTTCCCCTTTGTGTGTTCAGTACCCCCGGCTGTACTCTATTTCTATTTCGAGAAATCAGAGGATCAGTGAGATTTGTTCAACCGGGTCTTGGTCCTTGATCTTTCGCATGGATTGTTTTGTTTGGGAGGAGAGGGAAGTTCAGTGTTTACTAACATCTCTGAGTACGTTCCCGATTCGGTTCGGGGATGAGGACACGTTGGTCTGGTCGAAGGCTCCTCTCTTTAGTACCAAAACTGTTTACGGGTTGCTGGAAGGTTCTCATCTTGCTCCTCCTCCTTGGTCGGGTTTTTTGTGGATTAAGATATGGCCTCCAAAGTATGCTATGTTGATGTGGCTAATACTTAACAAGGCCATTCCTTCAATGGTGTTCTTGGAAAGCAGAGGGTGCCGGATATCTCTCAACGGTATGTTATGTAAGTCCTGTAAGCTGGTTTTCGAGGATGCAGATCATATTTTCTTGCATTGTTCCTTTACTTGGAGTTTGTGGTCTTGTGTATATCATTGGTGGGGTGTAATGTGCATTCATGACCGTTATATTTCTACTATGTTTTTGGGCTAGACTGGTTTTTGGCAGAGAGGTCGGAAATTAATTTGGCTAAGGATGGTATACGTGACATTCTGGATTCTGTGGGTTCGTCGAAATGGCATGGTTTTTAATTCGGTAGAGGAGTCGGTGGAAGCATCTTTCTTGAAGCTACAGACCCTCAGTTTCTCCCTGTTTCGGGCGGGCGGTTTGTTTAAACCTTATTCGTCTTTTGTTGGTTGGCAGAAATGTCCGTTAGATTGTTTTGTTTGACATTGCAGGTTTCGTATTGATAGTTTACTACCTTGCGATTTTGCCCTGTTGATTGCAGGCAAATTTGTGTATTTAGTTTTTATTGTTTCGGTTTTTGCAGGAACGGCCTTCTTGGTTTGTTTTCCTTGCATTTCATTGTACTCCCCCCTTAAAGTATAATGAAATTTCTCATCGATTATAAAAAAAAAAAGGTGATCAATGGCTTCTAAAATCCACCCAAATCTATACTTGGGTCATATGGGTTCTGTCACTGATATATCGTAAAGCATGCAGAGCCCACAAGGCAAAGAGAGAAAGTTGAGACTTACCAACTATATTTACAGTTGCTGCTTATTAGTTTGCATACGAATATCCAAATGGTAATATCACGTCTTATGGAAGTAACTGTATCCAAAGAAAATGATGGCAATATTGATAGTTTCAAGTGTGAAACCTCAACTTGATCTACAAACTTGGATTTAAAGGTTATGAAGTCCTATAACCGGCCTTTCTTCATTGACTAAATAAGCATATACATGATTTGATCTTGTACTCCTGTATGAATCTGACGGTATAAACATCATATAGTGAAAATCATAAGAAAGGGTACAAGAAATTATCAATACTAAAATAATAGGCTCCTATTCTAATTTCATGACAGCTGAGAAGGTGGGGTTGCCAGCTTCGCCACCCTATCTTTCTGTCAAGAACAGCGCTTCTTCCTTTCTCAATGGCGTGAACTTTGCGTCCGGTGGGGCAGGTGCTGGTATCTTGGACGGCAATGACGACCGTTATTATGTAAGACAAACTATTTTTCGTTTGAAAATGACAAAATACTCTTCAAAGGTATATATACTAGGAGGAGAAATCAAATACAAACCATGCCTTAACCTAAAAACTAGAGAACCAATCTAAGCCATCCATTTTAAGAATGGATGGATGAGATGCAATTAAGTAGTTGACTTGTTGACTGCAAAAAAACATCACTTTTTAGTAAGTGGTAAGAGTTTTTTAGTAAAACTATCATATTATTTTTTATAATCAATTCACTAATTTAATTTTTCCCGCTTCGTTTGAACTCCGATTGGCTTCAAACTTGCGCCATTAGTTTTGTTTTTTTAAGGGTTTTAAATCAAGATCAATCATGAATATATTTTGGAGCACGAAAAAAAAAAAAATTTCGGTGTTGATTTTTTTAAAAAAAAAATTGGGTAATTTTTATCAACACTTTGCTCTGGATATATCAACACTTTTACACTGGTTTTATCAACAATTTACACTGGTTTTATCGCCTCATTTTTTTGAAACACGAATTTTTTATTTATTTCGGGGCTGGTTTTTAAAGAAATTATATCTGGCTAATTTTTATCAACACTTTGCTCTGGTTTTATCAACACTTTACACTGGTTTTATCAACACTCTACACTGGTTTTATCACTCCATTCTCCAAAACTGATCATGACTTTTATCATCTCATCACGTGCTTTTTATGAACATCATTTTTATCAACACTAAACATTATGTTTATCATTAAATTACATGTGTTTTTATCACTCCATCACATGTTTTTTTATCAACGTTACTTATTATCAAAATTGAACATGGTTTTATCACCTCAGTACATGTTTTTATCAACATTTAACACTAGTTTGATACATCCGATATAAAACATTTATTAGTGAAGATTTATCAACACTCACATTATTTTTATCACTCCGATATACCTTTTTATTTTCGTGCTTCAAAATATATTCATGATTGATCTTGATTTAAAGCCCTTGAAAAAATAAAAATATTGGCGCAAGTTTGAAGCTAATCGGAGTTCAAACGAATCGGAAAATATTAAATTAGTGAATTGGTGAAGAAAAAAATGGACACTTGCCCACATGGTACCATGCTTTTACAATTATGTCCTTGCTTGTGTGAGAAAGGATGTGAGTTTGGGTGGAATTAGGGTGATGATGTGGCATCATGGTGAATGTTGGATTTAGATGTGTATGGCTAGGATTGGTTCTCTAGTTTTTAGGTTAAGAGTAGTTTGTAGCCGATTTCACCTCTATATACTAGTACTACTATATGGAGATACATTTAAATAAATATTATTTTATTTTAAATACATTTCATGAGGGATGATTGAGATAAGATAATTGTCAGAGCCCCGCCGATTTCCATAATTTTCATGTTCTGCAACTGCAGAATCTTAGGGTTTCTGTGCCCATGTTTGGAATTGAGAATTAGGGATAATTTGATTAATGAGGTTGGATCGAACACGTAACCTTCATATCTTCAGTCTATACTATACCAGCTTGCCTGGTATATAAGATCTTTGAAAATATTTGGTTTTCAGCGACAGTCAATTCCTTTGACAAAACAAGTGGACTACTATTCGACGGTGTACCAACAACTGCTGGAGCTACTGGATCCTCTGCTGCACAAGATACTTTCTCAACATCACTCTTCACCGTTGTGATCACAAGTAATGATATATTCGACTATTTCGGTTCGTCTGATCTCCAGAAGAAGAGCACCCCACAAAAATACGTAGACTTGATGGCTCAGACACTAAAAATACAGCTAAAGGTATTTATATTATCCTTGAAAGATCACTATCAGATTCAGGTTAGCTTCTCGGACCTGTTTTGGATCAACAAATTACCTATGTTTCTTTGTTTCTACGGCAGAGAATGTACCAGAATGGTGCTCGTAAGTTTGTAGCCACTGAGGTCGGGCTAATTGGGTGTTGTCCTGCACAAAGATACAAGAACAAAACACAAGAATGCAATGAGCAGTTAAATTTCTGGTCTCAGAAGTATAACCAAGGTCTCAAGGCAATGCTGGTTGAACTAAAATCGGAGCTCGAGGACATTAACTACTCCTTGTTCAATACTTATACTGTTGTGCGGAACTTCATTCAGAAACCGGCAGATTACGGTACAGCGAGCTAATTCCACCGTAAAAAACGTATCTGTTTTTGTAGTAGGAGCATAGGTAAGGCTGAATTTAAGTTTCTGGTTTGTTTCAGGGTTTACTGAGGTTAAAGCTGCATGTTGTGGACTAGGGAACTTGAATGCTAAGGTTGCTTGCCTTCCCATTTCACAATACTGCTCCAACAGAGCGGATCATATGTTCTGGGATCTATGCCACCCGACACAGACAACTGCAAGAATGTTTGTGGATGAGATGTTTGAGGGTTCCTCACAATACACTTCCCCAATTAATGTAAAGCAGCTAGTTACTTTGTAAGCAGCTCTACTTACAAAAGGTCTTGAACATTAACCGAATAGTCGAGGGCACTGTAAACAAAATATGATACAATAACGCAGTGCTTTACTTCACCACAATTGGGAGCTCCAAATATTTCAATTTTGCTACAAAAGAGATTGAAAATAAAGTCTATGTACTACATCATGCACTGCAAGTCTGCAACTTCACAAATTTTTCCAGTTCTTCAGCATATGTATTTAACTCCAATAACAGTAAGAAAATGCCACAAAGCCAAACAAAAAGAACCCATTCCAGTAGCTAGAAATGTAACAAGTCCTGGAGAAATTTAGAGAACGAAAAGTATAGATGCAACTGTCTTTACCTGCATAAATAATAGACAGGTTATGAAAAAGATACCTTTGGTGCTTCTATGAGTATGAAGGAAACAACTCGTTAAAGAAAAGCTTAATATCGCCATTCTGTACATTGAGAGCCAAAATCTTGTCCACAGCATCCTGCATTTGGTTCAGAGAAGAAAATTAGTATTAGTACGAAAAGGGCATTTCACAATAGTCATATCAGAGAATCTGGCTTTAAGATTTTACCTTCCACCGCTGATCTTGAGCTGTTACATTCTCACTACACAACCTTTCAACATGTTTACCTTCTCCTAAGGTTTCTAACACATATGCAGCTCTCTTGATAACTTCGTGCGGCACACCTACACGATAAAATGTTATTTTGCCAATCAGCAAATGAACAAGCATCTTGTAGACCTTGCTGCACAAGTCCAGGGTTGGATATATCTTATGTGTGAATGCACACACAGGTTTGATCCTGGCTCGTGAACAGGGTTTCACAGTATTGGTCGAGCTATTACTCCTACCAGTTTATATTCTATTTACCAACATTTCAGCACCATAAACCGATGCATCCTTAGACCAGTCTCTCCTTAATGTTACTACAGAGCTACCTGTTATGACCCTGCGTGATCGATCGCGTTATGGGATAGGATACGGGCTCGTTAGAAGGGAACCCGAAGACCTTTTGATACAAGCTCATGATTATCGAGGGAACTCGAGGACCTCGTAGGAGAGACCAAAATATTATTTATAATTCTTAGTCTGATTTATTCAATAATACCTCTCTGGTATATATAGCCAGAGAGGTTGCCTTAAAATACAATCCTATCTTAATTTGCTACTTACCCAAATCCTAATACAACTTGACTACCAAGCAATAATAAAAGAAAACCTAATTAATTCCAAAACCTAATACAGTTGTATTTTAATAAAACAATTAAAAGGGAAATATTAAAACCAGCCGACTCTGCCTACTCCATCTTGCGTGCGCGTGACTTCTCCAATTGGGGTGGGCTTATCCCATCCCATTACGGTCCGTAAGGCCCGTAACATCACTCCCCCCTCGCAAATGGCGCTTGTCCTCAAGCGCACGAACCTGCAGCGCACGAACCTGCAGCGCCAATTCCTCTAGCTCCCGCTGATCAGCTTCATATCTTGCTAGGAACGCCATGAATTGCTGCTGGAGAGAGGGGTCGGAGTCCATAACGCTCGGCTCTGATACCAATATGTTATGACCCTACGTGATCGATCGCGTTATGGGACATGATACGGGCTCGTTAGAAGGGAACCCGAAGACCTTTTGATACAAGCTCATGATTATCGAGGGAACTCGAGGACCTCGTAGGAGAGACCAAAATATTATTTATAATTCTTAGTCTGATTTATTCAATAATACCTCTCTGGTATATATAGCCAGAGAGGTTGCCTTAAAATACAATCATACCTTAATTTGCTACTTACCCAAATCCTAATACAACTTGACTACCAAGCAATAATAAAAGGAAACCTAATTAATTCCAAAACCTAATACAGTTGTATTTTAATAAAACAATTAAAAGGGAAATATTA
This sequence comes from Erodium maritimum, assembly GCA_963921825.1. Taxonomy (NCBI): domain Eukaryota; kingdom Viridiplantae; phylum Streptophyta; class Magnoliopsida; order Geraniales; family Geraniaceae; genus Erodium; species Erodium maritimum. Next base: position 39,119,907 of record OY997593.1, on the reverse strand, counting down.
AAACCAGCCGACTCTGCCTATTCCATCTTGCGCGCGTGACTTCTCCAATTGGGGTGGGCTTATCCCATCCCATTACGGTCCGTAAGGCCCGTAACACTACCCCTCATGGCTGCTTATGCATCCTTGGACAGAACTGTAAAATGTACACTTAATTTATTGCTTTCCTTTCTCTCCTCTCTATGGAGAAAAAGGAGGATAGTCTCAACCAATTGTGATACTTTGAGTCAGTTTGACACTAGATACTCAACATAGGACACAACTTTGAATTTCACTCTAGTAATTTCAAACCAATTCCACAGATGTATTTTTTGTATTTTAACATCATTTAAATCAAGGGATAATTGTCCAAAACTACCCTAAAGTTTCGCCCACAAACGAATTGATGCACAAAGTTTCGTCCACGCTGTGTGGCTACCCTGAAGTTTTGTCCACAACTTTTTTAGTTTTGACGTAATAGGGATGTTCAAAATGATGGTCTGGGGCCTCTGGGCAGTGCTTACCGGATTGAATAGAAGCGTGTACAAAACTTCAATGCACCCACAAAAGCGTGGGCAAAAATTCAATGCACCCACAAAAGCGTGGACAAAACTTCAGGGTAGCCACACAGCGTGGACAAAATCTTAGGGTGGTTTTGGACAATTATCCCTTAAATCAATGCTCACTGGTTTACTCAAACCATTTCACCGCCCCTTCCCTGCCCCTCAATAGTTTTGTTACCAAATGCATTTTCTGTACTTCATCTTTGCATTTGGAGTGCTATAGCGCATAACTATTCCCTGGCCAATAACAGAAAAATGTGATTGCAAAAATAGAAGATGAGTTCCTTCCCTTCTTTCTTACAAAAATTATGACACATTTCCCTAACCTCTTAGGAAATTTGATACATACCAGCAAGAAGTGCACAGTGTAATCCTGCAGCATCAGAAATGATTTGACTGTGAGTGATTATCATACACACTTTCCAATTAGCATCCCTAATACGAACAAACATGTACTCACCGTAGCTAATAAGAGCATGTCCAGGAACTAGCCTGCAAGACATGGGAAAAAATTACAAGCTGGTTCATAATGATTTCAAACTCTTAACAATAACTTTTGACTGATCGAAAAAAATGTAGGTAGCGGTCATGCAAAGGGGTTGGGCAAAAGCTGTTTTCCGCCAAAAAAAAATGGTCAATTCAACCAAATTCAAGACTGAACCTTACAGTTCAGGTGTTTTGATCCAGGAATTATATTTCACACAAGTCCTATATTTACATTATAAGGGAAGATAATATACTGAAGTTAAATCATGTTGGAGCAAATACTATATAAAAATGCATGCCAAGCTATCAGAGAGGTTATTGAATTCCATGTGGAAAAAATGCCATGGAACATCAACCAAACTAATAGGAACGATCAAATGCTGGTGGTCATGGACAAGAGCATCTCAGTTACCAGTGTTATGTGTTTCTTTACTCTACTGGTATAAAAAGGAGATCCTCACATACCTATACAGAAATACAATGTCTTCAACATCTGCAGAGTCATTGTCAGGTCTTAGCACACTCATTGTGTAAAACTTGATTTTCTCAGACTGAAATTGGTTAATAGATATGTTAGTCACTTGGCAACACAAACCTATGAAAGCTTATACAGAAACTGAATAATCAAGTATACCTTGGGTAAGCAACTCTCGTTGAATAACTCAGTCATGTGAGTGCATACCAGAACCTGTAAACAAGTAAGACTAGTTAATGATAAGCACATTGTAATACTCACAGAAGTTGAATATATATTCTATTCAAGAGATCTGATCGGTAAAAATACTTCACTATCAAGCCTAAGAATACTTCACTTGAGGGTATCAATCAAGTTCGCTATATTATCTTCAGCCATACAGAAATGTTACCCATGTTTATGCAGCCAACTAGAGAAAGCTTGGATGGCAGAGGTTTTTATTCATCACCAATAACCACAAGTGTGGGGATTGGAACCAGCAACCACATACATACTATATGAGGTCTCTACCACTACACCCACAACCCTTGGTTAGGATGGCATAGTTATAATACAATGTGACTGAGTACTTAGCTAGTTGTACACACAAAAAAAAAGATAAATCTGACTAATCAGATTGAATATTATTTCAATAGACTTAAATATAGAAATATTCATGATGGTAAAATAGGAGGATGTAAGACCTTTGGAGGATCATCACAAGTAGCGAAATGATTTATAGTTCCACCAAGGAGACCTATTCCATCTGAAATAAATATTTATTTCAGTGCATTTGCAGAATCCCTTACATTTATAACACTTCATCTTTGGCATGCTTAAGAGAGAGTTTAGTTACATTGGGAAACTAACCTTCTGTAAGGGTACCTTTCCCAAATTCATCAAGAAGGCATAAAGATTGTGAAGTTGACTGCCTGTAGAACTTCCAAATATCAATTCGTAGAGAAGAGTATGCATTTGCAACTAAACAACTAATGGGAACACGGATAACCTTGGACTTAGTTCTTTATATTTGATTTACAGTAGAGGAGCCATGTATTCATAGTAGTAATTATTAGAGGACCAACTCAACTAAAATCTCAATTATGATTATATACTTTATTAACACGCACGGTCACAAACCAGCTCGTTTATGGGTTTGGAGGTGAACCATTTATGAGGAGAATTGTGTTTTGAAGATAATTCATAATAAGAGGCCCACCAAGGACATATGAGATAACTAAGTGGATAATGAATATTACAACTCGTGTATGTGAGAAACCAGGGTAAGGACTAACTCAACGAAAAACTCAAGCTGCTAATTGAAGGACTAATTGCCAATCTAGATAATTTAGCCTATGGGCTTTAAAGTTTAGCCCCGATTTATGTTGTAACCATAATCCTAGTAGACTTGAGTAGTATATATATGTGGTCTTGTACATCCATTCATTGATTGAAAATACAAAATAAATTTCCTCATCTAAAAGATCAAGCTGGCAGGTGAAGGATCAATTATAGTTTTTATACTCTAACAACCAATACATTTACAATAGGGTTAATTGTCAAAAAATGCACTGAAGTTTTGTCCACAAACGAAAACATGCATAAACTTTTGTCCACGCTCTGTGGGTGCACTGAAGTTTTGTCCACCGACTTTTTTAGAAAAACGTATTGCCCACACAACTATATAATGCATTAAGAATTGCCCACACAATTTTAGATTGCATTATGAATTGCCCACATAACTTTAGAATGTATTATGTATTGCACATAAATTTATTGAGTCCGCAAAGAACTGCCCAGACTATTCATTCTAAACATCCCTGTTAAGTTTTTCTAAAAAAGTTGGTGGACAAAACATCAGTGCACCCACAAAACGTGGACAAAACTTCAGTGCACTTTTTGACAATTAACCCTTTACAATATGCATCACATCAAACAAGTCGACAAACCTAACACTATAAAGCTGAAATTCATTTGTTTACTCAGTAGCTTGAAGTTATCAAAACCAGTCTCCTTTGGGAATACCTCAGCATCATTCCGACTTGGTGCAGGTCAATCATAAATGTTGATTGCTCTGCAGTCATTAGCCTGCTTCCCATTGCACAGAATATCCTGTTATCTGGGAAATATTAGCACGAACTAATGCATATTATACACCATATTGTTTTTCTGAAACATATGTTGGAACTGAACAGGTGATACCTATCAGTCAAACCCACAGTTGCGGCTTCGGCAGGTACAAAACTTCCTATGTGCGACAGAAAAACTATTAAAGCTACCTGGAAAAAGAAGTTCCTTTAAGATGCATACATTTATAAGTAACCATTTTACCAAATTGTTCTGACCTATCATATATGATCACTAAACCCCCATTTTATTTTCTGAAAAGGGACTCAAGAAGGTTAAATGCTCACAAAAAATTTACATCATCAGAGAGAAAGAGAGAGACCACATGTTGTACTAGAGATGGAAAAAATATAGTATCTTACCTGCTTCATGTATATGCTTTTCCCAGAATAATTAGGGCCAGTGATTATATTAATCCTTCCTGAAAGAACAGAAGTAGAACATCAAAACAAAAGAAAATAACAAATACAGAATGACAAAGAAAGTCTTTGTTGGATTGGATTTGATGATGTAACATATTAATTTTATGTACCATCGTTAAAAATCTTAGTATCATTGGGAATGAAAGTGTCGACTGTCATTTCCTGCAAAGCATGCCTGAAGAGTGTAAAATTGTTAACAGATATTCAAAAGAAGGTGATACAAACAAATTCTAAGAGGGTTCCATGCTTTCCTTCCATTTTGTATGTCAAGCAAAGTCTCAGACGTCAAAATGGGTCTCACATAATTGTTTTGACGAGCAACCAAGGTCAATGACAAGAGGCTAATGGGAAACATAAGAATTATGTCAGTAATGAGTATACAGACAGATAAAAGTTCACCAAAAAAAATTAAAAGGGTAAAGAAAGATAATCGTATCAATTCTTACCAATCTAGCTCAGCAGCAAAATTTACAGCCCTGAGCATATCTGAGGAGAACTCAAGTACATGTGATACCAAATCTCTAGTAATCGCACGCTCCATATCTTTAACAATTAGTTTAAGAAATGAGAAATGTTTCACTGAAGATTGGACATGAAAATACTGAAAATTATGCTTCCAACTAGATTGATAGGGCAATTAACTACTCCCCCCCATCCGGAATAAGTGCTCCATTTGACCATTTACAAATATTATGTTTGAGTATAGTTTATCTCTAAGTTAGAAGTATTTCCTATTCCTAGCTTAGTTTGGTTTCCTGTTTAATATAAAGTTAATCCCTATATAAAGTAAAGGGATGCTTTCATTGTATTGAAAAACAAGAATAATCAATAATATTTCAGAATTTTGCATGGTATCAGAGCCTGGTTGATCCTAGGTTAGATTTTCGTACGTCATTATTTTGTTCACTCGTTAATATATGATTTAGCGGGTAGGCAAGGATTGTTGTCCGAAATAACCTGCTTTCATCGCTTATACTGTTCATATTGATATTGTTCATGGGATTACTGTTCACATTAGTCACTGTTCATCCGCTTCTCTTATTGCTCACAGGCTGATGGTTGGCTATATGATTGGATATGTTCAGCCAGTTTTTTTCTGATTCTCTTCTTTCCGGTTTAATTTTAGGGTTTTGATGATTCCAATAAAAAAAATCACATATATATTTGGCCGTCCGTAAAATCAGCATGGTTTGCACCATTGTCGTGCTTACTTGAAGGTGTTTTGCACCGTTGTTATACGATGTAGTTGTTCAAAATTTATACGGCGTAATTGTTCGAAGTTGTTTCATATTGTTCTTATGAGACGTAGTTGCTTGAAGAAGTTTGCATCATCACTTATGTGACGTAGTTGCTTGAAGTTGTTTCACATTGTCGTTATGCGGCTTTTGTGAAGATGTTTTGCTCCCTCATGATGTAATTGCTCGAAGCTGAATCGTGCGTCCGTAAAATCAGGGTATGAGCCAATGGCTCCAGATCGGCTTAGGCTTTAAAAAGTCGTTATTGGGTACCGTCCCATTTGCCATCTCCACCTTATATTAATGTTTAAGCCCATAAGCAGACATACATACGTGAGGGGACTGTTGGAAAAAAATCTAAGTTCTTCGACAACTACAACACAGCGGCGACGCAACAACATGAAGTTGAAATTTGAATTTTATTCTTCGTCCACGTGCAAGACTCGTTATCCGACTTGCACGTGAGGGGGAGTGTTTGAGTTTAGTTTATTTCCAGTTGTATTTCTTATTCCTAGTTTAGTCTGGTTTCCTATGTTGTTTCGTATTAGTATTTCCTATTTAGTATAAAATTAATCCTTATATAAGAGGGTGCTCTCATTGATTGAAAAAAAAAAGAAGAATATCAAGTATAATCAATAATACTTTGAAATTTAACAGATTAAAAATTCAATTTCAGTGTTTGACTATTCATCATTTACCCTCATATGCTCCTGTGTCTACACTACTCAAGTTGTTATAACCCTTATGGGGGATCATCAGTAAACCATGATTAATTAACTAACTAAAATAGAAACGGGACACTTATTATGGGACAAAGGGAATCTGCATGTCTCATAGACAAAATAGATTACATCATCACTAATTAGTATGCCAAAACAACTTATTTCCTCCCCAGTTATTTGGAGGAAATTGGACAAGATTTCTACAACTTATAAACTTTCAGTAAGAGGAGATAACAGGGGAGGCATGCAATACAGCTTACCCAGAATTTTGTGATAAATATCTCCAAGAAGGTTGTCCAACTCTCGTGTCTTCGAGGTACGGTAGAAGAATCTTTTTGTCTCTCCATCCATATCAGAGAACTACATTTGAAAGCAGAAATTTCTCAAGCAGAAGTAAAATTACATATAAAGTTCTAACGTCTAAATCATTGCAAGAATAAACTTACAATGAATTCAAATTCTTGCAACTTCTCCAGCATAGTGTCATCTAGTTTTTCTTCGAAAATGCACATCAAGTATCCTAACAGTGAAGAAACAGAGCAGCAGGAAGTGACACCGGATTTAGTTGTCATTTTCCAAAGGAATGGTAAGATGATTCAACATATAACAGGAATACACCAACAATTGTAAGGATAAGTTTATAATTGACAAATTCAATTGTTTGAAGAAGTTCGTGAATCAAGTTAGTGGTTTTTAGATGCAATTATATGCTTGTGGCCGATTCAAGAAGACACGTAATATACAAGCGTTAACTAGATTCTAAATCTACATTAATCTGTGACATGCTAGAGGGTAAAAGATTATCCTGTTGCTTTACGATACTTGGAAAATTTTGTGTTTTTGAAGCATTTCTTGGTTTATTCGTTAAAATTTTCTGGGAGACATGACTTGCTGAAGTACTTGAAATATGAAAGTTTCCCTAAAATTCATTATCCAGTAAGTGTCTGATTCAAATGAAGGGAGGGCATAAATTATAAAAGCAAGAAACTAATAGGAGATTGAGAAAAAAATAAAATACCAGATACAATACTAATCAGGAAAAAATAAAAACAATTGTGTACTTGTTTAGAATGGTATGGAAGTGCACACCAACCTATCTGTTGTATATAAACAATACAAGGAAAAGGCTTGTCTTTAGACAAATCGGGAAGAAGTGCAAGTTCTAGTAATGACACCTGCAATGCACTGATATAATTAATAGCGACATTGGGCACTGTAGATGTTTAACTTTTTATTCAGTGATGCATGTAAATAACACGCACCTCTTTGAGAAACTCTGGTAATTCCTCATATATTTGCCTCAGTTCATCCAACTGATGTCAACAGAAAAAAAAACAAAATTATAAAACTCAAGCAGCAGAGATAATATTAGAAGGCTTTTTAACTACTCTATAAAAAAATAACAAATAAAAGGGAAGGGGTGTGTGGAAGAAACAGAGGGGGAGAGAGAGAAATTTCGTTATACGTAACCTCGCCACAGAAACCCTCTTTAACTACTGTTTCATAGCCCTTTTCTTTACTTCTGTTAACATCAATAACACCAATTACCTACAAAAAAGCACATACCCTAGCTTAGAAAAATTATTTGTCAGATGAGGGGAAATAAACATTCAAAAGGCTAGCAATGAAAGTAGGGATAATTGTCCAACACTACCCTAAAGTTTCATCCACAAACATTTTGGTGCACAAAGTTTCGTCCACGCTCTATGGCTACCCTAAAGTTTCGTCCACACACTTCTGTCAGAAAAACGGACCGGATATTTCGTTTCTGTTATGCATGTGACTCATGTGCCTATTAAGGGTAAAGTGAAATTACCTTTTTACCATTCACATCTGAACCCTTTGAATTTTGCAAGGGAAAATACTATTTTACCCCTTTAAATAATAACTAAATAAACAAATAAAATAAAATAATTTATAATAAATTTATAAAATCTGTTTTAAATCAAATATTAATTTTAAAAATACATAAATTAAAAAAAATCAATTTCTAATTTTATAAAATATGCTATAACTTTTAACCTTAAAATACAGAAATAATAATAAAAGTAATTAATTAAAAATAATAATTAAATAATTTATTTTGAAATCATTAATTAGAAAAATAAATTAAACAATTTATTTTGAAATAATTAATTGATTTTAAAATAATTAATTAAATCATTTAAATAATTAAATAATTTATTTTGAAAAAATTAAATTATTTTGAAATAAATAATTTAGACAATTAATTAATTAAAAAAATTAAATAAAAAAATTGAAATAATTAATTAAATAATTTAAATAAATAAATAGATTTATTTATTTTAAAATAATTAATATTGAGAAATAAAAAAAATTAATTAAAACGTGGGATAATTCCACCTCAATACTCTAAATCTTTCATATTTCATTTAGAGTACCCTAAATCTTTTTTGTATCACCTCAGTATCCTAAACTTGCATTAATTCATTTAGAGTACCCTAAATCTTTTTTGTGTCACCATAGTACCCTAAACTTTCATAAATTCCATTTTAGTACCCACTGTTAACTTTCCATCTGATTTTTCATCCAAAATAGGTAAAATGACCATAACCTCTTCACTAACAACCTCTTCACTAACAACCAAATTTAGGGTAAAGTTAACAGTGGGTACTAAAATGGAATTTATGAAAGTTTAGGATACTGAGGTGACACAAAAAAAAATTTAGGGTACTCTAAATGAATTAATAAAAATTTAGGGTACTGAGGTGACACAAAAAAGATTTAGGGTACTCTAAATGAAATATGAAAGATTTATGGTACTGAGGTGGATTACCCCTAAAAACATTAATGAATTATTAAGAATTTAATGAAGTAAGGGGTATAATCCTCTTTCAATTCATCTACTTCAAATTCAATTCAAACATAGAAGGGTAAAATAGTCATTTCAGATTCTCCTGTTACGTTTTCTCCTGACAAAAGTGTGTGGACGAAACTTTGGGGTAGCCACTGAGCGTGGACGGAATTTTGTGCACCAAAACGTTTGTGGCCGAAACTTTTGGGTAGTTTTGGACAATTATCCCATGAAAGTAATACCACCTTTAATAGAAATTTAATGAATGGTATCAACAACATACAATATTTTTGGGGATAATTGTCAAAACATGCACTAAAGTTTTGTCCACAAATGAAATAGTGCACAACGTTTCGTCCACGTTGTGTGGCTACCCTAAAGTTTCGTCCACACAATAAAATAGTGCACAACGTTTCGTCCACGCTGTGTGGCTATCCTAAAGTTTCGTCCACAAATGAAATAGTGCACAACGTTTCGTCCATGTTGTGTGGCTACCCTAACGTAATTTGCTGATTTAGGTCTCATAAGTAATTTTAAGTAATTTTACTAACAAATGTTAGTGGACGAAACTTTAGGGTAGCCACACAACGTGGACGAAACAATGTGCACTATTTCATTTGTGGACGAAACTTTAGTGCATGTTTTGACAAATATCCCATATTTTTATACTAGTTCATAGTCAGACAGGATACTAACCAATTCATAGACATATGACAGCTCCATTGTTATGCATGAACTGGCCTGCAAAGGTATTGGACATATCAATAACTGTTAGCTATGCATTTTAGAACAATGACAACACAGTGTATTAAAGACCTACAGTACCTTCTCAGCAATGTCTAAGTTCAAGTGCTTCACTTGCTCACGAAGACTTTCAGAAGCACATACTTCAAATATCTTGTTCACATGCAAGAGAGAGCAAACACTCTGAAAGGGAACACAACATTCATGAATATTATGCCAAAAGGTATTCCTGAAGCTTATCAAAATATGTACTACTACTACAAGACAAACGTATTTGGATAAAGAAAAAAACTTCTAAAAGCTATCAACTCTGTCTAAAAGGTAAACCATACCACCAAGTGCATGCTGATTAAATGTAAAAAGTGGACATTTATTAGATTATCACTCAAAGGCAAAAGGCACAACAATTAGAAGCTATTTGCTCTCAATTTGTAAGTAAATTTCATAGAACCACTAGATGTTTAATTAGGAGTACCATACAGGTTAGAGTCAGCCATATTACACAAGCAAGAGTCAAAACATTAATGGAAAGGAATAAATTTATGCATACACGGTTGACTGCTAAAAAATATATATACAAGACTAAAATGTATGGCAACAGTGAATTGGAGATGGATGTTAGTTACTAGGCAAGCCATATATACTCAAGGGTATAAAAAACGCATACTATTATATCGAAATTGTGTTAACAGAAAACGTTAAAAATACAGCAATGACCATTTATGCTACCTGTAAACATAAACTAAATACTATATAACCAGTAAAGAACATCATCTGTAACCATGAAGCACGAGATGAGCAGCTTGATCATATCATGAATAAGATTAGGAAATTGAGATCAAAACTCGGGATCACAAAATACCTTCAAAAAGGATGTCCAGTCACCACCAGTACAGACTGAGCTAGGAGAGTTGAATTTCTTGCACAATCAAAACAAAAGATTAACATTTAGAAATAAGAATAAGTAAATATTCATTATAAAGGAAAGACATTAATTATCGATTGGTAGTGCAACTGTGGTGGGGATGGTTGCAAAATTGTTGGGAAAGTCAACTTTCATGTATTGGGGCAAAAAAGAGTTGAAAATTAGGATGTTAAGAAAATTTAGACCCATGAATCTAAATTATGTTCCTAGGCATACAGTAGAATATCCATCAGACAATATTTAAAAATAGGGTTAATTGCTAAAAAATACAAAAAAAATTGTCCACTTGCTAAAAACTACATTGAGTTTCAAGTGGACAAAAACATACAATAAGTATTATTCACAATCTGCTGTTAAAATAATGAACAGAATATTATGTTCTGTTAACCCCTACAGGATACAATACATAAAGCATTGAAAAGTATTGCGGTCAAAACATAGGGGTAACGTCGATTCCTAACCCATTAGAAATGTCATTTGCAATTCCTACCTCAGGTTGACCTTTAGTGGCAGATCCTAACACAAAGGTGGTACACGTTTACAAAAAGTATCAATCACGTGTAAAATAAACATGAAAAAAGTGGTTTTCCTTGTAATAAAAATACCACCTTTATGCTATATCCTGTAACAAACTACCACGTTTATGTTGGTTCATGTAAATTGTGCGACCTTTTAGGTTAGAAAATGTCTCCATAGGTCGACCTCAGTTAGGAAGTGATAACTAAAGGTCACAAAAGGTTAGGAAACAACGTTTTCCCCAAAAACATATAACATTGAAAACATATGGGCCTTGAAAAGTACTGTCGACAAAACATATGGGTCAATACTCAACTAAACAGAATGTTCTGTTCATTATTTTAACACTGTGGACAATACTTATTGTATGTTGGGTTAATTGTCAAAAAGTGCGCTGAAGTTTTGTCCACAAACGGAAGCATGCATAAACTTTTGTCCATGCTTTGTGGGTGCACTGAAATTTTGTCCATCGATTTTTTTAGAAAAACGTAACAGGAATGATGGTCTGGCAGTTTTTCGCAGATTCAATAGATTTGTGGACAAATCATAATGCATCCTATAATTGTGTGGGCAATACTTTAGGGTATTTTTCGAAAATTAATCTGTTACGTTTTTCTAAAATGGTCGGTGGACAAAACTTCAGTGCACCCATAAAGCATGGACAAAAGTTCATGCATGTTTTCGTTTGTGGACAAAATTTAGTGCACTTTTTGACCATTATCCCTTGTATGTTTTTGTCCACTTCTAAACTCTGTAGTTATTAGCAAGTGGACAAAACTTTTTATAGCTTTTAGCAGTTAACCCTTAAAAATAGCAAAAATGTCATTTGCCATATTTTTTGAAGGTTTTAGATTCTATTATCTATATTTCAAAAGCAGGATTTTCGATTCCATGTTAAAGTAAACAGACCTCATATTTTTAACTTCCCAGGATTTGACATTCCCAAAATTTAAAATCATGACATATTCAAAATCAGTTGGTGATCCTCGATTGAAACGATATCTAAAACTAATTTGTGTAAATAAGATACTGCAATTGTGTGGACAGAATTAATGAAAGTTTTGGTACTGAGGCGACACAAAAAAGATTTAGGGTACTCTAAATGAATTAATGAAAGTTTAGGGTACTGAGGTGACACAAAAAAGGTTTAGGGTACTCTAAATGAAATACGAGAAACTTAGGGTACTGAGGTAGAATTATCCCAAATTTGAATGACGCTGCAGTAAAATAATAAAACAGGACATCGTTTACACTCACGGTGAATAGTTGAATTAAGAAAACAATACCTTGAGTATGTGAGGAATGTCCTTTACAGACTTCAAGGTTTCCCTTAAAGATGTCATCAGTTCTTCATAACATAGAAAGAAGGATATCTTGATCCAGTTAAAGAACACGGCCTTATGTTATGCTAGGGAAACAATTGAACTTCACAGATAAATGATACCATTCCTTGTACAAACAAGCATAAGAAAAATCAGAGGATACACCATTGAGACGCTTGTTCAAATTTTCAAGGTCAAGTATAGGCCTCAGAAACCAGCTCCTAAGCAAGAAAAAAGTACATCATTTCAAGTCCAAGGTTCAAGGTTACATCAAAAGAGAGGTCATAGACTTATTTGTCTAAAAGTACCTTAAGAGACGTCTACCCATTGGTGTAACACACTGAACTAAGGAAGAATGATTTAGTCCAATAACAAAGATATTAGAAACAGCAGCCAAGAAGCTTTTAGGAATTTATCATAAAGTGCAAGGAAGTAGGCTTTTACGAACCTTATTCATCATGCCAAAAACTGAGAACCTAGAAAGTCAGAATGTCCAATTGTCACTACAGATCTTTCAACTAGTGGAAATTTCAAAATATAGATAACACATACCCTTCTTTTGCCCTACCAATACCCATATGGCTTGGATGTTTATCTGTTTGGAAAATCTGCAATGCCTCATGTGCTGCTGCATCAAGCTTGAGAAAGTTGTTTCTACATTCTCTGTCAAGCAATACATTTGTCCACTATATCTTTTATTCCCTTGTCAATATATCACCATACAAGAAGAACAAAAAATAAGGTTGAAATAAATGAAAACAAAAAAATTAAAGAATAATTGACATTAAAGCAATGAAGAAAAGGATACAGTGAAATTTCCACAACCGAATCAATGGTAATGGATGCACTTCCACACTCTTGTTCTAGGGTATCCACCACCCTTTCATTCTCTAATATGGCAAGAAGACCCCCACTAGCACGAACTTGAACTTCGCTTCTCATGTCCATCATAGAACTCAGCTGCATGCCATAAAAGATAAATAAAAAAATTCATATGTGTGCATCTAGATAAACAACTTCGCACACTGCCTCAAAGAACTGGTTATTTTGCCAAGATGGATTTTAGGTTGATGATGTAATGAAATGAAACAAAAGAAATGGAGAAAGAAGCATGCTTGCTTAATCCATTGGTGACAGGTTTAGTGGGTGAAAATTACAGGCCTGAATTTATACAGTGAAGGACAACATGGGCAAAAGACTATAACTTAACAAAACAAGCAGTTAGTTGCACTGAAACAAAATAAAGCAACATATGTAATAATAGAAGAGCAATGAAACTCATCATAGATTCTTCCCGGAAAAAAAGAGGACAAGTAGTTTCAAAGAATACAATTTCCAAATGACTAATCTTGTTAACTCCAGTCTTAAAAGGGCAAAACAAAACTTGATACAGTACAAGATAAAGTGCAAACCCAAAAGCTCAAGCAATCATGTAAGGAGTCTACCTGGTATATGAAAAAGGCCAAAACTGCATACACAATTAAAATGGGATACTTTAATGAGTATTATCTAATGACGACACACAAAAAAACTGTTCTACATGAAAAATGTTCAAGATTCTGCAGTGTTGAGGCCAAATTTGCTCACAGCTGTTGCTCTGCTGATATTCAGTTACAGTTGTCACAAGAAGATCATAATGAAATGACAATTATGACTTTGTCATCCCTTAGGAAGCATGAATGAAACATCATGATACCACACTTTTGTGGCAATGGTATTATATAAATAATTTGAAGTTTTGAACTTACGAAGGAAATTCTCTCCTTGATGTTTAACCCATCATCCATCCCTGTCACTCGGAGGTAAACCAATCTGTAATATTAATATCCAACCAATACAGGGAAATAAGTGAGAGAATGAGGTTAATTTCAAAAGCGATAAATATCACATAGATTGGACAAACCATCTTATGGAGACACCAAACAATACAAATCAGAAATAAAAAAGGTAAACGTGTTGGGAAGGGCTGGAAAATTTTCTGAGGAATCAAGTTTCTGTAGGACTTGGAAGTCCAAAAAGACGATAGCCAAAGATGAAATGTTTCAATATGGTCTTCTTACACTAAAAAAGGAAAGAAGGAATTCTGTATCCCCGGTCACGTAGACCACTGCAACGAGATGTTCAGTTAAGTTAAAAGAAAAGTCCCTCGCTTGAGTATCTTTTTCTGAACACCAAACACGTGAATATTAATCTTTATTTTAATGCAACCTCCTTAAGTCAAAGATGAATACCCGAAATGTTCCAATGTGACAAAAATATGCAATACCCATCTGGTTAAGCCCCTAACAATGCCGACTAAGTCAGTTATGAATAATTAAAGTAATATACTAATGCCAGAACTTTTTCACCTGTTAGATAGAGCAAACAATGACTCTGAAATGCATTAGACAGAAATCTCAATTGACGTATTCCCCTGGTTATTTCTACCTGTGCCACGCTTGCTCGTAGCTAAATATTGAGCTCTTCACGAGCTTCACCATTGGAGCTTCAGTTGTTTCATCTGCATCATTTTATAGAGTGAATAGGCCTACAAGCTGATAGTTCATAACTTCATAAGTCAAGATAGAATGAGCAGCATACCACTTCGTTGTAAAGCAGACACGAAGGATTCTTCACTCTTGGTGCTGGTATATATGACCAGGGGACTGGCTTGATATTTCACTGAACCAATGTTAGTCAAGAGAAACATATAAGATTCAGAAGAAGAAACAAAACTAAAACTATTCCATAGCAGGTAGAAATATAAATTGACATATGAGAATAAACCTAGAATAATCTGACTGAAAACAAAGTCAGAAATTAAAATTCCAAATCATCAAGAAATAAATATATCAAACTGGTAAAGGTAGACTCCGTATATAATATATGACTGTATTAACATTTAATAGACATGAAACTCATACCTAAGTCAATCAAGGGAAAACCCTTGCTACCATCTTCCCAAACTTCCATCACGTGAAGTTGGCGGATACTGGAATCATAATATGAAACTCCAACTCTGGAATGAAGTGTTGGAAAAACCAACAGTTCTCAAAAGAGAGAAGGGAATCAAAAGTCAGACCACTGCTTCAGTCAGAGGTGCGCAGTATAAATAACCAAATTAACCCCTTAAAGATGCCATATACATTCCAAAGACAGCAATATAATATGAACCCACCATTTTCAGAATTGAAAAGAATAGGGGCAGTATATAACATTCCCGTTTCAGCCTTGAATTTGAAGAAAATTCAGTGTTTGTGAATCAAGGTTTGGACGGTGAGTTGAAGCAAATTAGATGGTGGATAAGTAGCAAGTATATTAGCTTCACAAAAAAGTAGTCCTTTGGCGCAGTTGTATCTGAATATGCAGCTACATCTGCTACACATTGGATCAGACTTTACCATATTTTAGTAAATATACACAGTTAATATATTTTTTGGGGAAAATTGTCAAAACATGCACTAAAGTTTCGTCCACAAATGAAATAGTGCACAACGTTTCGTCCACGTTGTGTGGCTACCCTAAAGTTTCGTCCACAAAATGAAATAGTGCACAATGTTTCCTCCACGCTGTGTGGCTACCCTAAAGTTTCGTCCACAAATGAAATAGTGCACAATGTTTCGTCCACGTTGTGTGGCTACCCTAAAGTAATTTCCTGATTTAGGTTTCATAAGTAATTTTAAGTAATTTTACTAACAAATGTTCGTGGGCGAAACTTTAGGGTAGCCACACAACGTGGACGAAACATTGTGCACTATTTCATTTGTGGACGAAACTTTAGTGCATGTTTTGACAATTATCCCTATTTTTTTTTAGCAACAACTTAAAAAAATCTGCAAAATAGCTAAACAATCCCTCTTTTTGCTAGGTTTTAATCTTTTGATCTTAAAAGGAAATTTTCTGAATGTTTAGCATTCATACATATTTATTGGGATGCAGCACTAGCATCCCAAAAAATCAAATGAATTAGTCAATGAAACTAAAACCCTGGATATTTTAACACCATGAACCTTATGTTTCAAACAAGTTTGTGACATGACAAAGAATGAACAAAAGACCTATTCAAAGAACATGAATGCTATGCAATGTATTGCTTAAGTAACAAATGAGCTATAGAGCAAAACACATGACCTTTTCCTGCTTAGTAGTTTTATTTTAAACTAATATAATAAGAACAGAAATGAACAAGTTACTGGTAAAAAAGAAGCTCACCGCTGACCAAGGAGAAGGCACGCCATATAGACCTGCACTTAAGATGCAAACAAATTGATCAAGCTTAAGAACACGAGCACAAAGTGTATATTCAGCTTAGAAAGCTGTGTTTCTTCATATTATTTACATCTAAAGGAAGGTTTCCATTTGAATCACTCCCTCGGTTCTAAAATGAGTCTACACTTTGAATTCTATTGAAATCAAAGGTTAGTGGAGATAGTACTCTACTTTCCCACCATGTCTCCATGTGCGACACTTCCTCAAATACTTAGCTAACTCATACAGAGAATCTGTTGGTAATCCATGCATAATTCACTTCCTCAAAAAGGAGGTGGACACATACTTTTGAACATCCATTTTAGGGAAGTAGAACACTTATTTAGGGAGTATCAACTTAATTTAAGCATCAAACAACTACATACCTATTAACACACCTTTTGGAACAAGTGGATCATATTTTCATATGATTTGGCAATGATTATAAAAAATCCTCATAGTTATATAAAGCACCATGAATATCATAAAACTAATCTTAGAGCTGGATAAAATGTGAGTTGCTGAACTTTCAGATTAAGCAGCTTAGTTTTATTAATCATTAAAAAGTTCAACTCTGAATGTTGCGCAAAAAAACAGCAAAACTTTAAACATAAAGATGTTTGAATCTAGACTCGCCTACAAGAAGGGCCCACATACATGGAAAAGCATCTAAACCAGCCACAGAATAGGGGACACCTATAATTTTCTCATTTGAGTATGTGGTAGCATCTCAAGTCAGTGTTACTTTCATACATACAGCACTTCCAACACAGTTGCTCTCTTACATGGATTTGACTAACATTACCCTTACAGACATTTGTAAGGAAATGTTAAGGCTCCAAACTGTGTATGCTAATCCATACAAACCAAACATATGAAATGAGTGATTTGAAGCACTCCAACAGTTCCAGTATGACTTTTCAAAGAAAAATGCGTATATAATTACTCAACAAATGCAGTTACTAAATGCAAATCAAAGTTATAGTACCTAAACCATTTGGAATTAAATTTACTTGGAAATTAAAATCAATTTGAATTGAATGAAGTTTCTTATGGTTAAGCCTATAAGTTAATTATCACTAAATGAACTAAATTAAGAGCAAATAAAGTGGTTCCAAACATCAATACTGAACTACAACTGCATATCGGTCCATTATTGTTTAATTTTCCAAAATGGCGCATAAATTTTTCAATTGATGTAAGGTCTGATTATATTTGGCTCGAGCTAAACTCAGTTACTCGTGATTTGGAAGCAAAAACACAAGAGTTGAGATAATCTAGTGGTTTCATTAGTTTTTCGCAGCAACCAAACAGAATAAGAAGAAAATGAGATGAAATCCACCTGAGGAACAGCTTCAGTTTGGTCGACCTCCTCTTCCATTTCTTCTCCTCGAAGCTTAGAGAGAGAGATCAGTGGTGATTGGCGAGTGAACGGTCTCACTGGGTTTGGTTAGTGCTTTATAACCATGATAGGAGGGAATTAACCTTAATATAATGCGCGGGGAAGCAAAACGGTGTCGTTTACGGAATGACCTGATTGTTCCGGCCTAAACCACAAGCCATGGCACGATTAGGGATGGCAAAATGTCCCGACCCCGACGGGGACCCGACGTCCCCGCCCCGTGCGGGGCGGGTTCGGGGCGGGGATTTTTTATACGGGGCGGTAAACGGGGATTTTGGTGGGGACGGGGCGGGGATGGGGAAAGCACTCCCCGCCCCGTGCCCCGCGGGGATCCCCGCTCTTTTAATTAAAAAAATATATATTAATAATTAATATTTTTTTGAATAACACATAATATATTGTTTTTACATATGATATTTACTTATTTAAATTTTATATCTAAAAAATAGAAAACTTAGTTCAAAAATGTCAAACGGTAATTTTTGCTTATTTATATTTTATATCTAAAAGATAGAAGACTTAGTTCGAATATGCACATTATGAGACACGGAAGTCGTGTGATGTTTGTTTTATATGCGTGTTGTCTAAAATTATGGATTAAGAATTGTGTGATATAAAAATTTGTATTTTTTTCGGGGAGAAAATGGGGCGGGGAATCCCCGTTTCCCCGCAGGGCGGGGTCAACGCGGGGTCAATGCGGGGTGCGGGGCGGGGCGGGGCGGGGCGCGAGGAAGCGGGGCGGGGACGGGGCGCGGGGTCCCCGCCCCGTTGCCATCCCTAGGCACAATTCTTAAACAACATTAAGTGTAATTCGGATTATTAGAGTTCATGAGTAAGTCAAGCTCTCTTAATGGTGAGAGCTCTCAATTTTAATTATTGTAGTTGTCATCATAGAACTGCTATAGTATATTTTTGATAGTGCTCTCCTCTGCGCTTCCACTACTCAACGATGTCGTATCGAGGACGGATTGTGACCCTTTGTTACGGTGGTGTTCTCTTCTACGCATCCACATTTTCGGTGATGTTGTATCGGAACAATGGTGCATCGGCGACGTTCAGCGACTCTTTGTTGCGGTGTTGTTCGCGTTCTCCGTGTTAGCCTCCCACATCTCGAGCGGAGACACGGTCGGCGATATAGTCGGGAAAAATCAGACGAATCAGGCGAGGACTACTATGCAGCCTCGCCAAACCAAATGATTAAGCAAGGATTTAGGGATTTTTACTAGGAGGGATCCCTGAATCATACCTCTCTCGATCAGACTGTCAAGTTCAAGTTCGGTAGATCATTTGACAAAACGATTCTTTGGAAAGCAGGGACCAAGCAGCATTTAGGCCCTACTTTGAGCTGTTCTTGACAGTTTGAACCTTTTTTATTTTCGTTCTAGTTTTGGTTTCAATTCCTGTTTTAGTTATATTTCTGTTTGTTGTTGCTATAACCATTTTTTATTGGACTGATTCATATCTAAGGATTATTGGATTATCACTATAAGGGATATGGCCACTATAATGATTGTTTTTCTATTAATGAAACTGCTTTTTATTCTCAAAAAAAAAGTTCATGAGTAATAATTAAAGACTAATCGAAGTTGTATTTTCTAGTGTTTTAATCATTATTGCGATTTTTGGCCATGGTCTATGCCATGGCTTGCGTCATGGTCCTCTCTACCATGCCCACCCCTTTGGGGTTCTCCTTAACCCTTTTGGGGTTCTCCTTAACCCCTTTGGGGTTTCTCCTCGTACCCCTTAGGGGTTGACCTATCACCGTCGTCGACCACCCCTCCCGTCGACGTGTGCCACCATCTCGCATCATCCCCGACAGCCAACTACCCTCCTTTCATGTCGCACCCTCCCTGGAACGAACAAAGTCCATGACGTCGCTATCGGCCTCCTCGCTCTCCACGACGCCGCCATCAGCAACGGGATGCAATCACTAATCGGGCCGCCTAGGCACCGGCCCTACGTAGCTCCAGGACATACTCAATCACACCCAAACATCAACGGGGCCGTGGCCGGAGCGATCCTGGAAGGTCGATGGATTTGGGACCTAGGAGGAGGGCCCCGACAACCAAAGTCGGTCACCTCGAGACTGGACGACTCAAGTGGGTCGAACCAATGATAATCAATCTATAGATGTAAGAACTGCCCCCGGTCGATCCCGGTCGAACCGGAGGTTTTCGGCGAGAGTTGACTTTTTGCCGGAAAAGTCAGTCGATGACTCAGGAACTGGGGCCCAAAAAGCTTAGTCGTCGTTACGGTTAGCTTAGTTGGGCCGTTTCCTTTCAATTGACTGTAATATTGGGAAAAGTCAACTCGGGGCCTTTTATCGGTCAACCGAGACCCGACTAGAAATTAAATCCATTTAATTAATGGTGCTGGAATTAACTAAGTAGAAATGGTCCCCACATGGACATGTGTCCACTTTTGCTTGGAAGGGAAGAAAAATGGGTAAAAGGACCCATATACCCCTAAATTGTTGATCTTGAGAAGTGGGAAGTAAAGGGGTAGTTTGGAGATTTCCCCTTTAGGGTATATGACCCATTGTGGGTGTATTTTCAGCCATTATCATATTGGTGGCCGAAATTGGGAGACAGAGGAAGAAGAAAAGTGGTTTTGGAGGCTTGAAGAAGAAGAAAGGAGGAAAATTGATAGCTTGAACCCATTTGTTACCCAAAATCTCTCAAAATCTCTTGTTTCTTCATCTATTCTTCATCCTCAAGGTAAATCTCTCTTCCTTTTTCGTTTTGGGTGATGTTGGTTCTTGGGTTTTGAAGAAATTGATGAACAATGGTTGGGCTTTGGAGTGTGGTGTTTGGATGATGAATTTTTGGAGAGAAATGATGTTAGATGATTGGTTTTGTGGAGTTTTGATGGAAACCCATCATGGGTGTTGAAGTAGAGACGTTTCAGGTTCTGTTTTGAAGCTTTGGAAGGTCATCAATGGAGGTATTTGGGTTATTTTCATGAAAATCACGGCTGGAGGAAGAAGAAGGCGGAACAGTGCTAAACCGTCACGAATCCGTGACGGGAACCGTGACGGGAGACGTCACGGCTCCGTGAGGGAGACCGTGACGGCGTAGTCACGGCTCCGTGAGGAGAACTGTGACGGTGCAGCCCACGGATCTGTGACCAGATCCGTGGCAGACCTGTTTTGGGCCTTTGGGGCCCACTTTGTTGGATTTCGAGTAATTGGGATGGTTATCTATAACCGGGTCCTTTTGGGGTTAATTGGGAATGTTTTCCTTTGTAAACCTTTGTGAATTACTCTTAATTCGCGAATTTTTTTGTAATCCAAGACCTTGGACCCGAGCGTGACGGAAGAGGAGGCACTTGGATCCCGTGAAGTATAGGAGGAAGCGAGCCAGGTCGTCAGCAGCTAGGAGTTGAAAGTTGATTACTTTTTAGGTAAGGAAAGTAGCGAATACCGGTTTAATTGCGGAAAGTTACTAGTATGCTTTTAGAATAATAAAAATAACCGGAAAGGTCCTAGTTCGCATCTAGGATGTGATTCACTAGTTTAACCGCTTTCAATTCTGGGAAATTGTCGTGCTGGTAGAATGGCCATGTCGAGCCTTAGGTTGTGTGCTGATTGAAATGTCATGATCTTTGATTGAGATGCATGATGTGTGACTTAGTGTCGATAAGATTAAGAATCATGTTATGATATACTCGGTGTAGCATGTTGTGGCTATGTGTGGGCAAGTGGGCCGTGTTTGATGTGATGTGAATCTTTGGTTGTGATATGATTGGGTGAGTGATAGACCGATATGTGTGTTATGGTGAGTTGGCCCGGTTAGTATACAGTGGCCAAACTATGGCAGTGTAATGCGTGTTATGCTCTTGATGTATGTTCCAAGAGGAGGCGTAACCGGTGTGATACCTACACCGAGGGATAGTTCCGGTGTAGGGTATCGAGGCCAAGGATGGCGTGATCAGTACCCCGATGACTCGTGGTCCGGGACGACGTCCGACCGAGGTGTGTGCCGGTCCGGTACGTATGGTGAGTAATGCCTCGAGTCTGTGTGCCGGGAAGGCATCTGATTGAACGTATTGCCGGTCGAGGATGTTACCCCGCGTCTTAGTGACGGGAAGATAGCGGGACTGATGTTGTGTGGTCCGGTACGATATAAGTGGCTGTGTGCATTCGGTGATGTTGGAAGCTGTTGTACGGGATTTGTGTTGTTTCGTTGTGTGTTATATGCTTGCTGATTGGCTATGTGCGTTGTTTAAGTGTGATTAGTGGTTGGTGACTTCCCGTGGGCGTTATTAATAGTTATGCTTTGCTAGTATGCCCTAATTGGACGGTTACTCGTGGTGGTGAACGGATGTTCATAACCTTAACTACTTTTCCTACTGAGCGAAAGCTCACCCTTTTACCTTGTTGTTTTTCAGGTCTTGAGCGGGATATGTGCTAGCGGGATTCTCGGCGCTTGGGAGCCAGCGAGGGTCTTGTCTAGTGGTCTAGCGACGTACTGTTTATTTGAATTAAAACACTTTATTACTGGTTTTTGTGAGTTGTTAACTCATTTTATTTGGATTTATGAATTTCGGAGTTTTATTTAAAACTTATCTCAATTGTTTACTTAAATTAATTATTGTTTTAAGCTCATGTCTCGAGGCCGGTCAAAACCGTATTTGGGGCGTGACAATAAATTTCTACTCCTGATCGCTTTTAGGTTATCATGTTTGTCATTTGAACATTTTTATTTCTGTTTTGCTTTGGTTTATTTTCGTTATGTCTCGCTGTTTTGAGACGTCTGTAAGGGGATGTGCTCAATTATTGTCTACGATATCAAGTAGGCTATCTTTATGGGTCCATGAGCGTTGAGCTTACTACGGTCGGCCCGGACATATATTTGGAACCCAGGCGGTTACAATCTACCTTGTATGGTTTCTTTTTTGCAGTAATGCACTTTCCCGGTTACCCGTTTCAAAATATATAGAGTTTATGAATAATAATAGGAGATTAACTGAATTTGTTATTTTAATTATTATTAAATATGTATTATATAAAACAACTATACAAACCATAAATTTATAAAGAAAACATTTAAACCTAATTTAACTAGGCAACTATAGTTGTTATTGCACGAAGAGGTTTAATTAAAATTTGTGCTCTCTCCGCTAATCGTTGCTGTCAAGACCTATTCTCTAGCCATGGAGCTAAGCCCTAATTTCGCCGCATCCGGTGCAGACACCCTGTCGGCGTCGCCTCGTCCTGTCTCGTCCTTCCTGGTCCCCATGCATGGCTCTTCGGAGCTTGTGTCGGGGGATTGGAGCCATAATCCTGTGTTGGGGGATTGGAGCCATAATCCTGTGTCGGGGGATTGGAGCCATAAGCCTCCTAGCCCGATCCTTATCTTTTCGTCCTCAACCTCCCCCTCTCCCTCTCCACCTATGTCGAATCGTCGTCGTGCACAGTTGTACCCGTCGCCCTATTCCTTCCCTCTCCCTCCCCGTCTGTGCTGAAGCGGCACCGGACGAATCGGGCGCTGATGTACCCGCGGACGGCCGGATAGGTCACCCTTTCCACCACGTCGAGGCCTTGCAAGGGGGCGATCGTAGGCTCCTTTTTTCAGCACCGGCGTTTTCCCTCGATTTCTGCGGCCAAGCCCTCCTGCTGGTTCGACCCATGACCTTTCTCTGGGTCTGATGTTGTTGAACGGAATGAGTGGGCATCTGGTTGGCCCTCTTTCTCGGATTCTCCCCTGGGGTGATTAGGGGGCTCTAGGTTGGTGGTAAGATACTTCGACTAGGCCGATGGGCTGGGTCTCTTCGACCACTACGGCGTATCAAACCAATCGGGCCTTTGTCGTGAAGGAGGGCTCTCGGTCTCCGGTGAGGGTCGCCTTTTCTACCAGTGACCGTAGTGGGTGGTGCTCTGAGCTTTTTAGGGATTGGCGCCATCGACCTCTTCTGGTGGAGCCCTTAGCGTATTACAATCCTGATTGGGGCCGTCGGTCTGCTCCGCCGCTAAGACCCCGGTGGTACGGGGGATGCTCCCTGGCTTGCGAGGGTTTACGGGGGCCTCAGCTAGGCAACATGAGATGGTTCGCGGACACGGTGGCGGTGTGGATGGCGGCGCGGCGTGGATGTGCCTGGGGGACGAACGATCCCCACTGTCCTTGGATCATTTACATATGATCGGGTTGGGTCGCGGGTTATATGACGGTGTATCCATGGATCCGTTACCTAACCTGAGACTCGGTCTGTTGCGTACATTAGACCCCACGAGGTGTTTTGTGCATGTTACAATATGAATTAATGATGAGTAATTGAAGAGTCTATTATTAATTAGGTAGTTAGGAGGTGAAGAGTCTACCATTAATGGGGTACTTAAATGCTAGTGTTACTCTCTATAAATATAGAGCTACTCTTGTTCTTTGTATCAAGTTATCATCAATATATTCCCTATATTTCCTAGTTTTACATGTTATTAAAGCTTTGGTAAAGTTTCTAAAAAAATTCATGGCTTTGCCCACTCGTTAGTTTATGAATGCAACGAGTGGGCAAGGCATTCACAAGGCGTTACACAGTGTGCATCCCTTCTTCCTCTTCAGCACACGTGGCGACAAGCCTTTTTCCTGAACTGCTTGTTGCTCAGCCCGAAGTGAACAGTACCCCCGTCGTCATCAGTACCGCCGCTGTGAACAGTTACTACTATCGTGAACAGTACACACCAATGCTGTCAATCACATGCCGACATCACCCCAGTGCATTCTCTGACTAGTTATTATCCTCCCATATGTTTTTCAATTGTACCACCTTTGGTTTTGAGATTTTTGTTAGGTTATGCTACCCAGGTGTGTAGCAGGTTATTGTTAGAGGCATGCTACCCAAGTGTGTAGCAGTTGGTCTGCCCCGGTGTGTAGTCAACTAGTCTCTGTTCCAAGATGCCCAAGTGTGCATCGGTAAAACTCAACTCCAATGGTGTGGCCAAGTGTGTATGTTAAGCTTATGTCGTATGATTTGTTTTTGCCACGTGCAAGACTTGTTATGTGATCATCTTGCACGTGAGGGGGAGTGTTACAATATGAATTAATGATGAGTAATTGAAGAGTCTATTATTAATTAGGTGGTTAGGAGGTGAAGAGTCTACCATTAATGAGGTTTAAATGCTAGTGTTACTCTCTATAAATAGAGAGCTACTCTTGTTCTTTGTATCAAGTTATCATCAATATATTCCCTATATTTTCTAGTTTTACAGTACACAAACATACTCTGGGGCATCCAATATGGGACCAGCCTTTGGCGGACTCGATGGCTATGACCCCGGGATCCTATGACGGAGGGTTCAGGGGTAGAGGTCGGACAATTTTTGGACCTCATCCTGTTGAAGTTCCACCGGCCATCGTTGGGAGGTATGGCAGAGTTCGAGTGCTGGTGCAACCTGCAGTAGAATAATGGGGTAGCCAATGAGTCACAGTTCGGGCGAGGGCTGGGAAACTGCTCCGCCGACACGCATGAGTCACCAGGTAGGCCTCAAGGATAGGAAGGAGTCTCTGAGGGTGCCCTGTCAGCCCTTCTCCACTACCGATCACAGGTTCGGGTTTATCAACGAAGTAGAGCGTCGCCCTCGGGAGACCCATCGGTATTCAGACCCCCCCCCCCCCCTTGAGTAGTGATCATCAACGGTTTTTAGTTTTATTGTCTTTCAGTTTCTCGTTATTAGATTTGGGTGTTTATTTCATTAC
The DNA here is from genome assembly GCA_963921825.1 of Erodium maritimum. Lineage (NCBI taxonomy): Eukaryota > Viridiplantae > Streptophyta > Magnoliopsida > Geraniales > Geraniaceae > Erodium > Erodium maritimum. The sequence continues at coordinate 39,094,280 of OY997593.1, read as the reverse complement.
TGTTCTAGTTCATTATCTTTTGTTGTCATTTTTAGGTCGCCTCTATCGCATCTCAACACAACGTCCTATACGTTATTGTAGTTACAGGGTTATTATGTTTGTCCCGATATGGCTTACAAGCATGTACAGACTCTTTTAAAGGAATGAAAGTCGCATTTACTCAAAAATAGTTGCTATCTCACAATTAAAACCTGTTCATTTATGGTTCCCTATTTTCTTTCCCATTTTTCCATCTAGTATACTCATGATGTCGTCGTTCGTCGATAGCACACTCCCCTACCTGACGACCTTTACACCAGCATGATTATCCATGGCCCTACCAAACCACGTGAAGCCTACCACTCACCCTCCAACTCTGATTCCAGATCCTCATCAAGACCGAAGCAAGCCTCGTCCCTTTGAAGCCCCTCATCACAACATGGTCAACACCAAGGAAGGTATTTCTTTACCTCCCCCGATCATATTTGTTCAACTAGTGCCGCTCCAGTACTTCTCCAGGTACTTGGGATGGGTGGCCTGCTACAATTGTCGAGGACCACATGGATGGCCCCCATCCGGACCATCGATTCTGGACTCCTGCTCAATCAGTCGGCTCCATCCCACCTCTACTCTGGACACAATAGGCTATGATCTACCCCTAGGGACAGACCAATCAAGGAGGAGGAGAAGAAGACCTATACCAGGTGCTGCCTGACAAATTGGCTCGAAGGGCTAACACTATGGGCTATAACGGGGGCATATGGTCTAGGGAACACCTTTGAGTTGGTTGTAGAACCGGACCCCTGAGATACCACAGGACAACGGACCGGTAGCAATCTTTCCAGATGGGGGGACGTTGGCTTCACGCCTCCATGGTACCTCCTTCCCGCGTCACTCACCATCCACTAGACCAGCTTAATAGGACCGTCCGAGAACTATATCCGACCCAAGATCTCTTGTCTAAGATACCACCATCAAAGGGGTCAGACCATGTTGTGGTCGACCAACCCGTCCGATCTACCTTAGGGGATCGAATTCTGGGACTTGAAGAGGCAGAGCAACACAAGACCTTTTGCCTAACCTGGAAGTAGGGCTGACTGACACAACATCCTTGGAAGCTTCCAATATCTTGACTAACGGTGCAAGACCGCATATGTCGGGACAGGGAAGCATGGCCCCAAGTATCCCAATATTGATCAAGACGAGACCCTCTCAGCAGTCTCGTCAAACCTTATGAGGGACCTTCTTAGTAATAAGGTGTGCCAGGGGAAACAGACCTCACCCTGTCAGGTTTGAAATACACCCGAACTCTTATTTCCCTCACTCCCTAGGTTACTCCCTGGTTGTCTAATGTCCTATCGACTACTCCCCAGATTCCATACCTCTAGACATGTACAGGTCGAAACAGGAAGCAAATATGATAGACGTCTTACCGTCTACCTAATCTTCCGAGGCATTGCCAACCGCCTTAGTCATCCTAGTATAACCAAGCAATTTATTATAGAATTAGCGATCGTTGTCCACAGATTAGATCTTTGCCTTATTCTTTATGTTCTCACTTCTACTTCGTCTTATTATGTTTCTACATCAGTAAAATTTATGTTATTGTGATAAAAAAAACTAGGCAACTATAAATATTTAAACACCAATAAACTTACATATCATTCTATCATTTAAGAATAATCTTATTTGTGGTTATATTATATACGATTTTTTTAAACTAAAACTCTTTTTTCCTCTCAAAATTCTCTCTAGTTTAAGAGACCCCACGAGGCGACTGCTCTTTCCCGCTTTCCCCCTTTTTTTTCCTCTGACCCCCTACTATCCCTTGATACCCCTTCCGTGATATTGTTACCAATCTGCCACAGGGGGCTTCCTTGATCTTTCTTGATTTTGAGTCGTTATGATCGATTTTTCGATTTCGTTTTCCTCTTTTTTGAAATATGTAATCATCTGTAACATCTCGTCCAATTGAAGTACTCCTATCTTCCTCCTAAGGGTTCTCATCGAAGGACTAAGATGAAACTCAAGCAAATTAAAGGTCGACTCGAGATGGGAAAGACGGTCAAGCATTGGGGTAGGACGATCTCTCGGTGAACTCCACACTTCTTGAATGAGGCCACCATAACTGGGGCTTTTCAACCAAAAGTTTTCGAACAAAATTGCCTATCGGCTCTCCTCACCTCAAGAGTTTTGGTATCCAAGATAATGGGAAGGTGGTCCGAAGTGGAAATCCTCTCATTATCACGTTGTGTGTCCTTCTAGTTGTCTAGAGCTGGACATGAGACTAAGGCTCTATCCAACTGCATCTTCATATGGTTAGATACCTTGCTACCATTTAGCCATGTGTACTCGTAACCTTTCAAAAGCAAGTCGTGTAGATGAAGTTCATCCACGATATCTGGGAAGTCACTGATTAATGGATCTGGGTAAGGGAGTCCTCCTCTCTTCTCATGTTGATTCAATATATCATTGAAGTCCCCGATCGAGACCCAACAATCTATGACAACATTATGGATCACAGGGAGTGATCATAATAAGTCCCAAGTCTTTCTTCATTCCTCCTTCCATGCCTCCTTGTAGATTCCCATCAACCAAAACTCACATGCCTTAGTTGTCAACACTCACACGTCTCTAACTATATCCCTTGATTCATTTAACGTGACAGAAATGTCATATGTCTGTAGCAACATCAGACTTCCCTTATGTCCATCTCCATCTATCGCCACTACCCAACCCTCGTATTACTAGTTAGAGTTGTAGGGCTCCCAGCCGATCAGTCGAACTAAAAGCCTATGAAGACCATGTCTAGGCGACGTCTATCGATCACCCCTTCAAGGTACTCACTTATGGCCGAATTGACCTCACCTCGAGAGTTCCACGCTAGCACCCTTATTAACACATCAATCACCTCTCGAAACACCCATCCGCTCTCACCTCTATGACACAAACTCCTTCGTCGAACCACTCACAACTCAGCAGCCTACCCTGCTACTATCAGTGATGCACTAGACCACACTGACCCCTCCCCCCACGAAACACCACCCCTGCGATGAGTGAACACTGATGGCGTTCTATGTTCATGACCGAGAGAATCACGAGCCGTCTAACATTGAGAACAAAGCCCTTGCGCCGCTTAATCTCACACCCTCTCGCCAAGATCCATCCACGGGATCAGGCTATCCTTCTGAAACTTCACTAGCAACAATGGCATAGGATCCAAACCCTGGCCGTCATTACATGGTGTCACTCTTTAATTCCGGAGACTAACCTATCAAGTCATGAGTCTAAATTATATATCAACATTTCTTGACACCCTACACACTACTGCAGAAATCGACTTAGTAGACGGATAAAATGGATCTGTGACCTAAGTTTTGGCACTTAGGTGACGGATACAGCAATCCGTCAGCCAAGTGGTGAAACTAAGGTCACGGATCTTGCATCCGTCACCCAAGTGGACCATCTGGCCGACGCATAGCTGGATCCGTCACCCAAGTGAGATAAGGTAACTACTATCCATCACCCAAGTGAGAAAACTTTAGCCACGCATGCTGGATCCGTCACCCAATTGAGAAAAGTTTAGCCACGCATGCTGGATCCGTCTCCCAAGTGAGAAAACTTTAGCCACGCATGCTCTATCCGTCACCCAAGTGGGCTCTATCCGTCACCCAAGTGGGTTGACTATTTTACAAAAAAAATTGACCACAATATTCAAGATGAATTAACCGTTCGATGATAGTTTTTTTTACATACGTATACTAGTTTGGATAGTACATACGAGATGAGCGGTCTTGATTATATAATATGCGAGAGACCGACACGTATTGATTGAAATCGCCAATTCCACTATGTGCATGAACATATTTAGCCTTACGGTAGTATAACTTATGACGTTGTCTCGTTCATTTTTTGTATGTGATATGTATGAGTACTTTACGATCTTATGTTGTATATGAGGCATGCTAAGTACTTATATCGTTCAATTATCAATACTACGATAGTCGGGAAAAATGACGGGTTTTGGGGTTTTGGTCAATGTAAGTCAACTTCTGTTGGCCGACGGATGCATATATCCATCGGCCAGCTTTTTCATCGACGGATGCATATATCCATCATTCAATATATATATATATATATATATATATATAGGATAGCTATCAGGTAAAAACCACCCCTTATTGTGCAAACTACGAACTCTTGTGGGCCGCAGGATCTGTTCGGATCGATGGCTCAGATTGCGCTGAGAGACACGGTGGCAGAATTGTAATTGTGGCCCTTTTTGATTTGTCGCGAGATTTTAGATAGAAACACGCGAGATTTTAGTTAGAAACACGCGAGATTTTAAACTAATCGAATTAATCCCCTTTTTGATTTTTATTTTTTATTTTTTATTTTGCCCCCATTCAATATGCGTGTGTCCGATTTCTTATTTCATATTGTTAATTTTTTCTTCGAAATGTATTAAGAAGAAGAAGAAGAAGAAGACGAAGACGAAGACGAAGTAGAAGCAGAAGCAGAAGAAGACGAAGTCGAAGACGAAGACGAAGACGAAGACGAAGACGAAGACGAAGACGAAGACGAAGACGAAGACGAAGACGAAGTCGCACTCAAGCAGAACTGTAGGTCTTCAAAATGACCTCAAAAATGTTCTCCGATTTCCACAGCACCTCGAGCAAACAAGGTAAACTCTTCTAACAAAGCCTCTGCATATGAGTTCATAAGGTTCAGAGCTTGTGCATCATTTGGCTTCTCAAATTCATGAACTTCTGAAAATCTATGAACAATCACAAAGCTTAATTATTATCATTTGCAGCATCATAGTTGAGTAATCGAGCAACAATATTCTGTGCATTGTTGATTTGTGTGAACAAAAACTATGATAGTCAAGAAATTAAGAGTTAAGAGTTGACCCCTAACCTCACCCTCCAATCTCATTCACTTAACCCTAAACTGATTTTCTGAGTCATGTACTACTTCATTTCCTCAAAATCTGACTCTACAAAAGAGAAGATGTGCCCTAGACTTTAAATGTTATGGCCTACAATTTGCCATGCCAATTTCTTCTAAAATCATAGGTAACCTCTTAATGATGCTGAGAAACATTCTGGAAGGCATAATTCACTTGACCCTATATATAAACTGAAGTACAAAACTCCTTAAGTAGGACTTTTTTTTTTCATTTTCTGTAATAGACTGAATCTCGGTATGTTTTTGTCGAACATGTTATGAATGTCAAAATATTTTTAGGTATGAATGGGAAACTTTTAGCAGTTTGAATATTAAATTATTAGTACTATGTGTTGTAAAATTTCAGCAGTACTTTGAATATCAAATCCTCTGGAAGTAGATTGCCAGACATTTTTTAAGTTGTGGTTTGATTGTGTCTTTTTGTAGAAGAAACTGCTGCAGCCTCTCTAGCTGCAGAGTTAGTGGTTCCTGACTCTGCAACTAATTCGCTACACGGGCTAAGTGATGAAGATAACATGCCTATTGGCATTTTAAGGAAAAAGTCTGTGAATCTGCAAGTTTATGAGAGGCTTCGGAAGCGGAAACAAAGGATTGATGTCCTTGGTAAGCGTAAAGAGCCAGATGTTGTGTCTTCAGATCAGGAGGCAAAGAAACCGAAGATTGCTGGTGAAGTGAAGAGAAGAGTTTATAAAACTTCACAGCAGAGGGAGGAGTGGCAGTTGATTAGGAAAAGGAAAGTCGGGCTACCTAAGATTTTGTTACGCACTTCACCGTGTAGGTTATACGATTTGATCGTTCGTCTAAGTGCAGCCCAAAGAAAAGACATTGAAGAGATAGGTTTTGGGTCCATATTACATCTTAGAGTGCAGTTTCTTCCCGCCCGGCTGTGCCTGTACCTTGACGAGAGCTTCAAGCCTAACATTATGTCCCTGGTTCTTGGCTTTGGGGATCGGTTGCATATCGACGATTCTGTTGTACACCAGGTTCTTGGCATATTGACCGACTTTGCAGGGCCGTCAGAGTCACGAGACCCAAGGAGGCAGAGGACCTCTGGATTCTTCCGACCACCGACTCACCAGGGTGGAACGAGACAACATGGGTCGGTGGCGTCCATGGGGCCAGTCGCGACACAGAGGGTGCCGACATGCCATCTCTGCAAGGAGCCAGGCCACTTGCGGCGGGGGTGCCGGGCAGGCCAGGGCTCGGAGTCGGGAGCCGATGGGACCAGCTGTCTCCGGTGCGGCCGTGTGGGACACACAATGGAATGGTGTCGTGAGCCGTTGGGAGCGACATCGGCACAGCGGCCGCAGCAGTCGCGGACGGTACAGTCACCCAGGGGTCGCCCTCGTCAGAGTCAGCAATCGAGGTTTTCGCTGCCATCGACGAGCGTGCCAGCTCTGAGACAGCAGCAGAGCTATGGGTACCCAGCAGTCAGTGCGCCGGGTCAGGGGCAGCGGGAGTCGGAGGGAAGAATGTACGTAGTTACCGACCCCCGGACCCTAGGATCCTCCACCTACCGCGAGACCTATCAGGGTACGTGTTCTTTTGTACCTTTTATGAGCGTTATTCAAATTTCGCGGACGAAATTCATTTAAGGGGGGTAGATTGTAATAACCACTCCCGGTCAACGCCAGTCAAACCTGCGAAAAACAGGAAAATTTAAAAAATTTAAGACGGACACTTAATGAACCTAAAATGACCCCGAGTGTCATACCGGACTTAAGTTGACCCCGTTATTGACCAAAGTGAGTTACGGGGGACTCAGGGCAACTTTCTGATCAATTTGAGAAATGTTGACTTTTCGCTGGAAAAGTCAACCGAGCGACGTTTTGGTCCATTCGAGGACCGTTTTGGATCCGAAAAGCTTAACCGTCATCGCAGCGGTCTTAGTTGAGCCGTTTCCTTGTGGCCCGCCAAGTTTCGTAATTTTTGGGAAAAAGTGCCCGTTCGGGGCCCGAAACGTCCGATTTTCGCGAATCTGATTGGAAAATATTAACTAGATATTTTCCAAAAGGTGTGGGACCCACCTTGACACATGTCCTAAATGTGGTGGTGTTAGTTTTGGGGGGAAAATGAATGGAGGAGAAGGGCTGGCCGAGACTTGGGTTTTAAAAGAAAAAAAAAAGAGTTTTAATTGGGTTTTTGTGTTAGTTGTTTTAAAATAGAAAGAAGAAGAGAGGTTTTAGAGAGAGAAGGAGAAGGAGAAGAAGAGAGAAGAAGGGAGGTTGAGCTAGGGTTTGTGATCGAGCCCTTGGATCGAGTCGAAGCAAAGAGCAATCCCGTTCCCCTCGTTCTCCTCTACGGTAATACCCGAATCGATTCTCGTTTTGGTTATTTTCTTGGAAGCTAGGGTTTGAGTATAAACTAAGGCTTAGGGTTGTGTAGAGTGTGGGGAGGTGTTGGAGACGTTTTAGAGGTGTTTGGGGGTTTAATTTCACGTTTTCCGATGACCGGAGGCTCGGGAGGAGCTCCGGCCACCGTGGGTGGTGGGCGGCCGGCCATGAGGTGGCTGGCCGGAGCTGGCAGCAGCCACCACATGGTGGCCGAGCCTCCCCTTAAACCCTAGGGTCTCGGCCAAGTAGTGTGGGTGGGGCCCACATGCTCGGGTGCTCGGTTTTTATCGTTCGGGTGGTTTAAAACGTTCCCCGGACCATTTATCCTAAATCGAATCGAAATTTGGAATTAAATTGGAGAAGTTGTAATTAACGGGTTTTGGAAACTTTAAACGTTAATTAATTGACTTAGAAGTCGGAATTCAATTCCGTCAAGTGCGTTGGGTTCCTTGAAATATTCTAAGACCGTAGAAACGAAAACGGGAACTTTTGGAGCCCCGGAAGGCAACTAACCAAAACCCGGGCAGATTCGCCATGTCGGGCGAATCTGGCCTTTACGGGTCCTTTATCGACAATATCGAGTAATTGGGAAGTTTGGGAGTGATCGGCATTGTCGGGGTTACGTTTGGGCGTTAAGTATGTTAATTTTCGGTTTATTCGTACTAGTTTAAAAGTACTTTGAATTTGTGTTCTTTTAGATCGTGCTACGGACCGAGGCAAAGGGAAGCTCGGCGAGTGACTGGGTGTACTTCGGGTGTTGTTGGAGCGTTTTTGGGATTATATACGAGGTAGGGAAAAGTAGCCGGATCTCGGCCCTGACTAGGGAAAGTTAACAGTAGATTTGCATGTGACACCGGGGTGTCGTGGGTTGAGTAGGTTTAATTTAAATACTAGAAAAGCATGATACGGGGTTGTAGCGTTTATCAAAAAAGCATGTTACGGGAACTTAGTAATTATTGAGAAAAGCATGTGACACCTAGTAGTGTCGTAGGAGCAGAGAACTTAGCGTTAATTGTTTTACTGGAGGCATATGACCATGCCCGGAGGTTGTTTGTGAACTTATCGATATTAGGAGTACTGGAGGCATATGACCATGCCCGGAGGTTGATTGTGAAACTGTTGATGTTAGGACTGTTGGCGGCTTGGTTAAGCCGGAGGTTGATTGCTTATTTGGTGTCTTGGGTGGCCTTGAGAGCCCGTATTTTATTATCGAGTTTTGGGTGGCCTTGAGAGCCCGTATTATTTATTGATTGAGTTTGGGTGGCCTTGAGAGCCCGTATTATTTATTGATTGAGTTTGGGTGGCCTTGAGAGCCCGTATTTTATTATCGAGTTTTGGGTGGCCTTGAGAGCCCGTATTATTTATTGATTGAGTTTGGGTGGCCTTGAGAGCCCGTATTATTTATTGATTGAGTTTGGGTGGCCTTGAGAGCCCGTATTTTATTATCGAGTTTTGGGTGGCCTTGAGAGCCCGTATTATTTATTGATTGAGTTTGGGTGGCCTTGAGAGCCCGTATTATTTATTGATTGAGTTTGGGTGGCCTTGAGAGCCCGTATTTTATTATCGAGTTTTGGGTGGCCTTGAGAGCCCGTATTATTTATTGATTGAGTTTGGGTGGCCTTGAGAGCCCGTATTATTTATTGATTGAGTTTGGGTGGCCTTGAGAGCCCGTATTTTATTATCGAGTTTTGGGTGGCCTTGAGAGCCCGTATTATTTATTGATTGAGTTTGGGTGGCCTTGAGAGCCCGTGTATTTGAATTGGTGTCTTGGGTGGCCATGAGAGCCCGTAGTCAATTGTTGGTGTTTTGGGTGGCCTTGAGGGCCCGTATACTAAGGATGGTGTCTTTGGCTGGCCTGACCGAGTTAGAGTCTCGGGGGGGTTGCAAGCTTCCTTTAGCTGGCTTACGAGTTAGAGTCTCGGTAAGTTGCAAGCGTGTCTTATGGTTGGTGTCTTGGGAGGTCGTGAGTGCCTGTGGGGTTGTTGAGTCCGTGTCTTACTGTCGGTGTGTCTTGGGAGGCCGTGAATGCCTGTGGGGCTGTTGAGTTCGAGTTTTACTGTTGGTGTCTTGGTGGCCATGAGTGCCTGTGAGTGTTGAACTTGTGTTGTTACTAGTTGATGAATTTGCGTGTGATTGTGATTGCGGATCCCGGTAGGTTGCAAGCATTCTTTGGCTGGCCTGACCAAGTTTGAGTATCAACGGGTTGCAAGCATTCTTTGGCTGGCCTGACACGAGTTTGAGTAACACAGGTTGCAAGCATTCTTTGGCTGGCCTGGTCCGAGTTTGAGTAACACAGGTTGCAAGCATTCTTTGGCTGGCCTGGTCCGAGTTTGAGTATCACAGGTTGTAAGCATTCTTTGGCTAGCATGATCCGTGTTCGTGTGAGTGGGAGAGGTTACTGAGCAGCTGGTATGCGATCCTTTGTGATCTTGTTTGGCGTTGTGTAGTCTTTCTGTCGTGTCCTTGGAGGAGGTCGTCGATAGTTGTGTCGGGTCTACATTGTGTTATCGAGTGTTGAGTCTGTTGAGGAAGGTAACGGGTTGTGGGTCAGTTGGGTACTTGAGTTGGGGACTATAGTCCCAGTGTTGGGTTTGGTTTTAGTGTTACTGGCTTTGTCTGCTAATTATGCCGTAGTCAGTCTGTTATCCGTGGTGGTGAGCGAACGCTCACCCCTAGCTGCTTTTCCTACAGGTACTGTTCGTGGGACGGACTAAGTGAGCTCTTGAAGTTCATGGAGCTTGGAGCGGAGTCTGGTCTTTACTTTTGTTGAGTCTAGTGACGGATGTGTACCTTGTCCACTTGTTGGGACGTTTTTGTATTGTAAATACTACTATTATTTTGGTAAATAAATGGAAATGTCAAAGCTTTTATTAAAACAAGTTTTTAAGTATTCATGTTTTAAAAGTTCGCATCCCGAGTTCGATTCGCTGAAATTGGGGCGTGACAGCTTGGTATCAGAACTCGAGGTTTCACACCTCGGACTGTCCGTCAATTAGGTGGGGAGGGTCGAGTCAGTGTAGACCTGTAGCGTTATGAGTCCTGCTTGTGTTTGTGTGTGCGTGCAGTGTTTTCTTGCTGGCTTGCTGATTGTTGTTGCTGCGTGAAATGTTTTTAAGCTGTCGCGGGTCAACTCAGGAGCGCTCCTGTAGTCGAACGTGACGGTGCTGATATCAAGTCGGTACAACGTAGTTCGGGGACGCCTGGACCGGGTTGTAACTGCGGGATGTCAAGTATGAGGTTTTAAAAATGAAGTGGAGAAAGCTTTACAAAATTTGATTGTTTTGATGTTGTTTGACGCCGTGGGCGTTTGTGTTTGACTTTGGTTGGCCCTGTGGGCGTATTGTGATTGTCGTTGGTTGGCCCGGTGGGCGCTATTTGACTTTGGTTGGCCCGGTGGGCGGGTGTCGTCGTTGTTGTTGGTATGGGCGTTTGGCCGGTTTGGCTTGTTCGTGGTTTAGTCGGGTTCTATGGTACGTGTTGGGTCGTTTTGGTGGTAATTTGTCCGCGACGCACGAGTGTGCGGGTCGGCAAGAGACTGGTAGAATACGAGTAACCTAGGGTAAGAGTTCGTTTCGTTGTACGTTTAGGTTTGCGGTTGTGTGACTCGGTTCTTGTTCGTACGGTTGAGCGTTGATTTATGGGTTTGTGTTCGCGGTTATGGGTTGTAGAGGCTGTAGGCCTGGTGTACGGTTGGGTTGTTGTTGTTGAGTTTTTTCGCTTACGTATTAGTATACTTAAGGCTTTAATAGCGCGAGCAACGGTGTTTTACTGTTTTGAGGACATGTTTCCCGTGTCGAGGTTCATCTTACTCGAGCGAGTACTTGAGGTGTTGTTAGCATGGACGGTGGGATGTTGGCTTCAGTTCTGTGTTGGTGTTTTGCCCTGACTAGAGTGGTAAGTCCTTGGTGCGTTACTAGTATGCCATAATCGAGCGGGTGTCCGTGGAGGTGAGCATAACGCTCATCCCCTTTACTACTTTTCCCGCAAGGGACGAGTAGCGAACACTGGCTTGGTTGCGGAAAGTTATGAGTAAGTGCATAAGGGACCGAATAAGGGCTTGGTGTACGTTTGTGTGGTTCAGTTTGAGGTTCCGCGTACGTGATGTTATGATTAAAGTATGATTAGCGTGAACGGTGTAGCGTTTAGTAACAAGTACGTTGGGGTAGACGTAGACCGGGTGAACGTTATTGCATTCGAGCTGTTTTTTTTTTTGAGTTCGCAAACTGAACGTTTGCGTGTATCCGTGCAGAGGATACCTGCTGATGGCTCGTGGCAGACGAGGAAGAGCAGCAGTGGCACGGGGACGAGCGCCCGCGCGAGGCAGGCGGGGACGGTCAGCGGGGACACCAGGATGGGTGCCCACCGTTGAGCCCGCCGAGTACGCCGAGGCGCAGGGTACTCCTGTCGGTGAGGACAGGAGGAGCGATGCGGGACCTTCTACGGGCACGCCCAGCGTCCCGCCGATCGCAGACCCACCCGTTATGACTGCCCTGGATGAGCTGACCAGGACAGTCCAGAGTTTGGTGGCGGTCATCGCCAACCGAGAGTCGGCCTCACCAGCTCCAGAGGTAGCCGCGGTCCCAGTTAGGCCCGATCAGACAGAGGATCACACATCCAGAGCACTACTAGACTTCCTGAAGCTCGGGATACCTACATTTGTCGGGGAGCCGAACCCCGACCTAGCCGAGAGGTGGCTAGAGCAGGTCACGCGCGACCTGGATACATCGGGTGTCGAGGAGGGTCGTCGTAGGGTGTCCTTCGCGGCCCACCAGCTGAGAGACAGCGCCTACCACTGGTGGGGGCGTGTGAAGGACATGGTCGGTTATGACTACAACATCTTCCAAACAGTTTTTATGGAACAGTACTTTCCCGAGTCGGCTCGGTTGGAGCGACATCGGCAGTTCCTAGACTTGGAACAGCAGGGGATGACGGTAGCAGAGTACGAGGCCAGGTTCACAGCTTTGGCAAGATTCGCGTCGGAGATGGTGATGACCGAGCAGAACCGTTGCCTACGGTTCCAGGGAGGACTGAGGCAGGGGATTCGGAACCAGGTTCTCGCCTTGAGACTGCGGAAGTACACAGATCTCGTGGACACCGCAGCGACGGTGGAGCAGGAGATCCAAGATGCGGCCAGAACCCGCGAGGTTCGACAGCGGCCGACCGACTTTGCAGGGCCGTCAGAGTCACGAGACCCAAGGAGGCAGAGGACCTCTGGATTCTTCCGACCACCGACTCACCAGGGTGGAACGAGACAACATGGGTCGGTGGCGTCCATGGGGCCAGTCGCGACACAGAGGGTGCCGACATGCCATCTCTGCAAGGAGCCAGGCCACTTGCGGCGGGGGTGCCGGGCAGGCCAGGGCTCGGAGTCGGGAGCCGATGGGACCAGCTGTCTCCGGTGCGGCCGTGTGGGACACACAATGGAATGGTGTCGTGAGCCGTTGGGAGCGACATCGGCACAGCGGCCGCAGCAGTCGCGGACGGTACAGTCACCCAGGGGTCGCCCTCGTCAGAGTCAGCAATCGAGGTTTTCGCTGCCATCGACGAGCGTGCCAGCTCTGAGACAGCAGCAGAGCTATGGGTACCCAGCAGTCAGTGCGCCGGGTCAGGGGCAGCGGGAGTCGGAGGGAAGAATGTACGTAGTTACCGACCCCCGGACCCTAGGATCCTCCACCTACCGCGAGACCTATCAGGGTACGTGTTCTTTTGTACCTTTTATGAGCGTTATTCAAATTTCGCGGACGAAATTCATTTAAGGGGGGTAGATTGTAATAACCACTCCCGGTCAACGCCAGTCAAACCTGCGAAAAACAGGAAAATTTAAAAAATTTAAGACGGACACTTAATGAACCTAAAATGACCCCGAGTGTCATACCGGACTTAAGTTGACCCCGTTATTGACCAAAGTGAGTTACGGGGGACTCAGGGCAACTTTCTGATCAATTTGAGAAATGTTGACTTTTCGCTGGAAAAGTCAACCGAGCGACGTTTTGGTCCATTCGAGGACCGTTTTGGATCCGAAAAGCTTAACCGTCATCGCAGCGGTCTTAGTTGAGCCGTTTCCTTGTGGCCCGCCAAGTTTCGTAATTTTTGGGAAAAAGTGCCCGTTCGGGGCCCGAAACGTCCGATTTTCGCGAATCTGATTGGAAAATATTAACTAGATATTTTCCAAAAGGTGTGGGACCCACCTTGACACATGTCCTAAATGTGGTGGTGTTAGTTTTGGGGGGAAAATGAATGGAGGAGAAGGGCTGGCCGAGACTTGGGTTTTAAAAGAAAAAAAAAAGAGTTTTAATTGGGTTTTTGTGTTAGTTGTTTTAAAATAGAAAGAAGAAGAGAGGTTTTAGAGAGAGAAGGAGAAGGAGAAGAAGAGAGAAGAAGGGAGGTTGAGCTAGGGTTTGTGATCGAGCCCTTGGATCGAGTCGAAGCAAAGAGCAATCCCGTTCCCCTCGTTCTCCTCTACGGTAATACCCGAATCGATTCTCGTTTTGGTTATTTTCTTGGAAGCTAGGGTTTGAGTATAAACTAAGGCTTAGGGTTGTGTAGAGTGTGGGGAGGTGTTGGAGACGTTTTAGAGGTGTTTGGGGGTTTAATTTCACGTTTTCCGATGACCGGAGGCTCGGGAGGAGCTCCGGCCACCGTGGGTGGTGGGCGGCCGGCCATGAGGTGGCTGGCCGGAGCTGGCAGCAGCCACCACATGGTGGCCGAGCCTCCCCTTAAACCCTAGGGTCTCGGCCAAGTAGTGTGGGTGGGGCCCACATGCTCGGGTGCTCGGTTTTTATCGTTCGGGTGGTTTAAAACGTTCCCCGGACCATTTATCCTAAATCGAATCGAAATTTGGAATTAAATTGGAGAAGTTGTAATTAACGGGTTTTGGAAACTTTAAACGTTAATTAATTGACTTAGAAGTCGGAATTCAATTCCGTCAAGTGCGTTGGGTTCCTTGAAATATTCTAAGACCGTAGAAACGAAAACGGGAACTTTTGGAGCCCCGGAAGGCAATTAACCAAAACCCGGGCAGATTCGCCATGTCGGGCGAATCTGGCCTTTACGGGTCCTTTATCGACAATATCGAGTAATTGGGAAGTTTGGGAGTGATCGGCATTGTCGGGGTTACGTTTGGGCGTTAAGTATGTTAATTTTCGGTTTATTCGTACTAGTTTAAAAGTACTTTGAATTTGTGTTCTTTTAGATCGTGCTACGGACCGAGGCAAAGGGAAGCTCGGCGAGTGACTGGGTGTACTTCGGGTGTTGTTGGAGCGTTTTTGGGATTATATACGAGGTAGGGAAAAGTAGCCGGATCTCGGCCCTGACTAGGGAAAGTTAACAGTAGATTTGCATGTGACACCGGGGTGTCGTGGGTTGAGTAGGTTTAATTTAAATACTAGAAAAGCATGATACGGGGTTGTAGCGTTTATCAAAAAAGCATGTTACGGGAACTTAGTAATTATTGAGAAAAGCATGTGACACCTAGTAGTGTCGTAGGAGCAGAGAACTTAGCGTTAATTGTTTTACTGGAGGCATATGACCATGCCCGGAGGTTGTTTGTGAACTTATCGATATTAGGAGTACTGGAGGCATATGACCATGCCCGGAGGTTGATTGTGAAACTGTTGATGTTAGGACTGTTGGCGGCTTGGTTAAGCCGGAGGTTGATTGCTTATTTGGTGTCTTGGGTGGCCTTGAGAGCCCGTATTTTATTATCGAGTTTTGGGTGGCCTTGAGAGCCCGTATTATTTATTGATTGAGTTTGGGTGGCCTTGAGAGCCCGTATTATTTATTGATTGAGTTTGGGTGGCCTTGAGAGCCCGTATTTTATTATCGAGTTTTGGGTGGCCTTGAGAGCCCGTATTATTTATTGATTGAGTTTGGGTGGCCTTGAGAGCCCGTATTATTTATTGATTGAGTTTGGGTGGCCTTGAGAGCCCGTATTTTATTATCGAGTTTTGGGTGGCCTTGAGAGCCCGTATTATTTATTGATTGAGTTTGGGTGGCATTGAGAGCCCGTATTATTTATTGATTGAGTTTGGGTGGCCTTGAGAGCCCGTATTTTATTATCGAGTTTTGGGTGGCCTTGAGAGCCCGTATTATTTATTGATTGAGTTTGGGTGGCCTTGAGAGCCCGTATTATTTATTGATTGAGTTTGGGTGGCCTTGAGAGCCCGTATTTTATTATCGAGTTTTGGGTGGCCTTGAGAGCCCGTATTATTTATTGATTGAGTTTGGGTGGCCTTGAGAGCCCGTGTATTTGAATTGGTGTCTTGGGTGGCCATGAGAGCCCGTAGTCAATTGTTGGTGTTTTGGGTGGCCTTGAGGGCCCGTATACTAAGGATGGTGTCTTTGGCTGGCCTGACCGAGTTAGAGTCTCGGGGGGGTTGCAAGCTTCCTTTAGCTGGCTTACGAGTTAGAGTCTCGGTAAGTTGCAAGCGTGTCTTATGGTTGGTGTCTTGGGAGGTCGTGAGTGCCTGTGGGGTTGTTGAGTCCGTGTCTTACTGTCGGTGTGTCTTGGGAGGCCGTGAATGCCTGTGGGGCTGTTGAGTTCGAGTTTTACTGTTGGTGTCTTGGTGGCCATGAGTGCCTGTGAGTGTTGAACTTGTGTTGTTACTAGTTGATGAATTTGCGTGTGATTGTGATTGCGGATCCCGGTAGGTTGCAAGCATTCTTTGGCTGGCCTGACCAAGTTTGAGTATCAACGGGTTGCAAGCATTCTTTGGCTGGCCTGACACGAGTTTGAGTAACACAGGTTGCAAGCATTCTTTGGCTGGCCTGGTCCGAGTTTGAGTAACACAGGTTGCAAGCATTCTTTGGCTGGCCTGGTCCGAGTTTGAGTATCACAGGTTGTAAGCATTCTTTGGCTAGCATGATCCGTGTTCGTGTGAGTGGGAGAGGTTACTGAGCAGCTGGTATGCGATCCTTTGTGATCTTGTTTGGCGTTGTGTAGTCTTTCTGTCGTGTCCTTGGAGGAGGTCGTCGATAGTTGTGTCGGGTCTACATTGTGTTATCGAGTGTTGAGTCTGTTGAGGAAGGTAACGGGTTGTGGGTCAGTTGGGTACTTGAGTTGGGGACTATAGTCCCAGTGTTGGGTTTGGTTTTAGTGTTACTGGCTTTGTCTGCTAATTATGCCGTAGTCAGTCTGTTATCCGTGGTGGTGAGCGAACGCTCACCCCTAGCTGCTTTTCCTACAGGTACTGTTCGTGGGACGGACTAAGTGAGCTCTTGAAGTTCATGGAGCTTGGAGCGGAGTCTGGTCTTTACTTTTGTTGAGTCTAGTGACGGATGTGTACCTTGTCCACTTGTTGGGACGTTTTTGTATTGTAAATACTACTATTATTTTGGTAAATAAATGGAAATGTCAAAGCTTTTATTAAAACAGGTTTTTAAGTATTCATGTTTTAAAAGTTCGCGTCCCGAGTTCGATTCGCTGAAATTGGGGCGTGACAGAATTACTGTAATATGTTAGTGGTTTGCATCATTAATTTTTAGTGGTATGTAGTTCTTATTTTAGTGGTCTGCAACATGATTTTTTAGTTGTCTCCAGCATAATTTTTTAGTTGTCTGAAGCATTTTTTTAGTGGTCTGCATCATTAATTTTTAGTGGTATGTAGTACTTATTTTAGTGGTCTGCAACATGATTTTTTAGTTGTCTCCAACATAATTTTTTAGTTGTCTGCAGTGAAGCTGTCAGTGGTCTGCAGCATAACTTTTTAGTGGTCTGTATGCAGTACCATGTTTCTCATAATGTGGTCTTATATTGTTAAAATTAGTTCGTTACTTGACTATTAGATTATTTGCAGCTGTTCTATTTGGATCGTACTACCATAGCCAATCTGAAGAAGTCAAAATATAAACCTTCGTTAATTGGTTGGACTACAGACGATGTTCAGGAGAGGGAGGATAAAGAGTTGTTGTTAGGTGACAAGTTTGGAATGTGTTACGTTGATCAACCTGATCCTCAGTTGCCGGGTCAGTTGCTTCCTCAGCCACCTCTTTTATCTTCTCGTAAGGTCGATGAACAATCTGGTACTCACCAGAGTACTCATGATCCTCAGTCTCATTCAGGACCTTCTGGTTCTACTCGTGGTTCAGGGAGCAGCTATCGTGTATGTTTTCTGACTTTTATATTTTTTATTTGTTTTCAGTTATCATTCCTAAATGTTGTTTTTTGATTTAGTTTTATTGATAACATTTCAGCGTTCATACCAAAACTTTGTCACAGCGGCAAAAGTTTTCGCTGAGAGTTTTGAAGTTTTGGTTGACTGTTATGAAAACAGTCAACATCCTTTACCCGATGTCCAACAAGTTAGGCGTCTGTCTCAAGGATTTCAGGACATTGTTGGAGTTCCAAGTCCTGTGGCAGCTGCACCACTGATGCGCGTTCAACAGCTTGTGGATGGTGACTTTTGGGAGCAGGAGGATGTTCTGAAAGCTATAGCAAAGATCGAAGAAGCTCAACTGAAAAAGAAGTCCAGTGCTTATTTTCATGCACTAAGGACTAGATCACCTGATGTAGGTCCTCTACCTAGTTTCAATCTATTGCCTGACATTGAAGAAAAGGAGACCAAGAAAAATATTTCTGAAGAAAACGAAACTGATAAGGATCAGTTGGAAGATTCAGACGATAGTGAAAGGGAAAATTCAGGCGGAAGCTACTGTGATTTGGACAACTGTGCTTATGTAAGTGATGACGAAGAAGAAAGAGAAGTAGATGCACCTGATTCAGAGCTACCAGCTGAAGCAGACGTTGGAGCTGAACAGAGTGACGATTTGCACATGTACCCTGGCATTTGTCCTATTCTTGTTGATTCAGATACACAACCTGATGTACAACTTGAACATAGTTCATGTGAAGAGAAAAAAGTTGTTGCTGATGTGGAGAATAAAGAAAAAACAGACACTCTTGTTCTCAGTGATGATGTCCAATGTGAATAGAGTGCGTGTAAAGGGAAAGATGTTGTTGCTGTTTATGTCCCAGGTGAACAGAGTGCTTGTGATGGGAAAGAAACTGTTTCTCATGATGTCCCAGGGGAACAGAGTGCATGTGAAGGGAAAGATGTTGTTGCTGTTGATGTCCCAGGTGAACAGAGTGCATGTGAAGCGAAAGATGTTGTTGCTGTTGATGTCCCAGGTGAACAGAGTGCATGTGAAGGGAAAGATGATGTTGCTGATGCGGGGAATAAAGAAGAAACAGACACTCTTGATGCCGTGGAACATAGCATTCCAAAAACTGATCCGGATAAAAGCAGTAATTTGATGGATGGATCTCATATTGTTGTACTGGATTCTGAGACATAGGAATCATTGAAACAAAGCCCTCCTGATCTACCAGTTGAACAGACTGCACGTGAAGGGAAAGAAACATGCATTACTGTTCCCGGCATTGACAGTCAGAAATATGGATCTCATATTGTTGTACTGGATTCCGATGATGTCCCAGGGGAACAGAGAACATGTGAAGGGAAAGATGTTGTTGCTGATGTGGAGCACAAAGAAGAAACAGATACTCTTGATGCCGGGGAACATAGCATTCCAAAAACTGATCCGGATAAAAGCAGTAATTTGAAGGGCGGATTTCATATTGTTGTACTGGATTCTGAGACACAGGAATCATTGAAACAAAGTCCTGCTGATGTACCAGTTGAGCAGACTGCATGTGAAGGGAAAGAAACAGGCATTACTGTTCCCGGCATTGACAGTCAGAAAACCATAGATAAAAATGGTCTTCATTGTCTAATTGATGCAATGATGATTGATGTAATGGCATCATCAGTTATTTGTGCTGAGAAAGAAATCACTGAAGAGAAGAATTCAGTCATTATTGAGGAGGAAACCACTGAAGCAGATCACCCTTCTCTAGATTTAATTCCTGAACATGGGCTTTTATCCCCCAATACAATCCAAAGAAGATGGTGGGACCTGTACTGACCCATCTCTGCATATTGGCAAAGAGGTAGGTGGATTGGTGTCTGGTAACAGTGAAGAACAAAAACTAAAGATACAGGTTTCTAATCAGAAAGGTAGTTCTTCACATTCGGTTCCAGACATCCCGAAACTTCCACACATACTGCTTAGTGACTCTGATGTAGAGGATTTTGATGATCCAGAAGCTCTCTTCTCTTCTGTGGCATCAATAGGGAAGGACGCATGTGAAGAACTTGAGGAGATATCTGAGCCGTGCATGGCTATGGTCCTTTATGTTCCTCCACATAAATTGTCTGTGAGTAACACATCTGCTTCAGCTTCACACATAAACAATTAGGACAAACCAGTAGGCAAGGAAAGCGTTGATGCAGAACCATCACATCATTCTGGTGATACAGACGATATCTTCAACGCTTACCTACAAAAGAATGAACAACAAACTCCTCCTGATGCAGCAGAAGTTGTTTCACCTCCTCGTAAACGCAAAGGGAGAAGAAAAGGCGCATTGAATATTCCTCCACTTCAGGCCATCCCATCGCCAGATTGTGCTACAGGTCCCGATCTTTATTTGTTTGATAAGGACATAGTACCTTATGGGAACAGGCATACCGAATTCATTAGCAGTAAGCAGCAGCCCATTTGGGAGACTCTGTTGACAGATTGGGCTTTGAACCCCACCGAAACTGATAAGAAGTAAGTTGTTGTTATTACCATTCAGTTTATCTAAAATTCATGCATAAAATATTTTCTGCTCTGCATTATAAGGTTTTAGTGCTCTACGTATAAGATTTTAGTGTTCTGCAGCAGGAACTTTTAGTGGTCTGCATATAAGGTTTTACCTGTCTACAGTGAAATTTTTAGTCGTTTATCAAATTTCATTCTTATGATGTGACAGGGATCATGTGTATGAAAATGCATGCAATGGATTGCGAAGAGACGACATTTTGACTTTCAGAGATGACATGGAAGTTTACAGTTCTGTGATTGATGCTTGGGCTGATTATCTCAACTACTTGGAATACTACAAGGTGAACCATCTGGGTCCATCACGGGTGTTCTTATCAACCAATATATCTGTAAGTTGAAGTTTGGTATCCTTTTTGAAGTCATTCAATTTTTATTTTTGTTCATCATTTTACTTTATCTTTTTTGAATAATAATCTTCTTGTATTTACATATATGTAGATTGCCTATGAGCAGTCAGGAAACACTGATGCTCTGGGAAGTATTGTACAGGAAGAACTTCGAAAGTTTAACATGAATTTGCATTATTATGACATGGTAATTTTCTGTTTCGTCATTCTAATTATTTATTTGCTTTTAAGTCAAATTACTTTGGTGAATTTTTTGTGTTTTGGGAAATCATTTTTGTTGCAGATTATGATATTTGTATACAGGAAGAGCCATTACATGGTCATGGTAATTGATATAAAGAATAGTATCATCGAGATTCTTGACAATTATGACCCTGATACTGACGATAAGGATCGTTATCAATATTGTTTTCATGACTTGGTGAGATTAATATATTCTTCTTTTTCTTTTTCTTGAGTGTTATATATTTTTATATTTTATTCTGTCTGAACATATTTACTTGTAAATAATGTTTCAAAATTTGTATATATCACAGAGAGATGGCATTTCAGCACATGTTATGACGACCAATAAGAAGATTGGTCTAAAAATCGGTGGTCTACCAATCAGACGTCGTCATCTTCATTGGCAGAATGCTTTGAACTACATGGATTGTGGGGTTTTTGCCATGTACCATGCAGAAAACTATCTCGGTCGAGGACGATGGGCCAATAAAACCAAAATCGCACATCGGATTACAGTATGTTTTTCTTCTCTTAACCTCTCTTTTAGTGGTCTGCAATATAACTTTCTAGTTTCCTACTCTCTGAACTTCTAGTGGTGTACAACATACCCTTTTAGTGCTCTGCACTTTGAGCTTCTAGTGGTGTTCAGCAGAGCCTTTTAGTGGTCTCCAATCTGAACTTTTAGTGGTGTGCAACAGAGCCTTTTAGTGGTCTGCACTAAAAGGCTGATTTTGGCATTTTAGTGTGCAACAGAGTCAGATATTTTTTCTGCTGCACTTCTGAAAGCATTCACACATTTTAAACTTTTGCAATGCAGTATCAAAGGACACAGACAAAGAAGCTGATGATGAGGTTCATGGCAAAATTGTTGACGTTTGAGCTGAACGGTAAATGGAAAGATGTGCATGAAGAAGTGAAGCGCTACTATTCAGGAACAGGAAACCCATTCAGTTTTCGCCAAACAAATTTTCCATTTAAATGTACCAAATTGCCAAAAATAGGTTCTTGATTGTTTGGAACAGTATGGATATTGTTCTTTATTGTGGTGAGATCATAACTATGGATATTTTTTTCTGTTCAAAACAAACATGGTTATTATAATACAGATATGATTCTTAGTATTTTTGAGCTTATGTCTCGAGTTTCAGTGGAATGTAATATAGTATATTAGTAGTCTGCACATTAAGCAATTTGTGGTGAACAACATAATTTTATAGTGCTGTGCAACATAGATTATCAGTATACTGACTTGTGCATGATTATATTTTTGTATCTGTTCAAAACCAGTAGATAATAAGTCACAATTTATTACTGCTATGTACCATATGCTACTTTTTACTCATACTTGGCAAACTTTAATATTTTATAGATTCATAGGGAAAACATGGTGTGTGAAACACCAAACAAAACAGACAAAAGACGACATGCATTAAAAAGAACGTACCAACAATCCTTCATATGCCTATGGCTTAGGGATCTACATTTATATTTCTGAGGAATTGTTGATATCCCCTTAGTGCCTGCAGCATGCGTTCCTTGGCAGCTGTTTGTTCTGCCTTCCAAGTATGATTGTCGTCTCGTTCCATCTCACCCAACGACTTCACAACCTGTGCATCCAGCATCAACATCTGATACTGGATCACTGTGAACTTCAACTTCCATAGTTGGTGAATGGTATCTATACGTCTTTCCTCATCTTCGATGTTCATTCGAAACCAAGCATTATTATCACTTCTTCCGTTGGAGGCCTTTTTTTTTGTGGGACTGAAGATATTTCTGTGCAGATGAGGTTTGAAGGTGTGTTCAAGTGATTGCTAAGTGGGGGGGTATTTATAGCCCTGGTCCAAGGGCATTATTGTTATTCCGAAACCAAGTTATGGACTAAGTGAGTAGTTTCTTTTCAACACCACCTCTACTCTTATGCATTAAATTCTCACCCACTAAATCTTCAAAAATGATCAACTTCTGATCAGTGCATCTCTGTCTTAATAGCTTAATCTTCCTCGTTTTTTTAAACCTATCTATTTTCTGATATTGCGTCAGTGTCCTGGTGGTTGCCTTTCTAATCACTTCATCATACCCAAAACAGTCATAAATGTTAGTGGTGTGTAGACTGGTATATCAGTGGTGTGCATTTTAAATAATTAGTGTTGTGCAGCATAATTTTTTAGTGCATAGACTTTGCATGAAATGTGTTTTGTATCTGATAATCAAATAATAAATTATGTGTTTAGTGGGTAGTTTCTTTTTATGATCCAGTCTACTCTTATGCATAAAATTCTTAACCACCAAATCACTGCATCAAAATCCCTTGCCCACAAATATCAATACCTCATTTCCAAAAGTGATCAACTTCTGATCAGTGCATCTCTATCTTAATAGCTTAATCTTCCTCGTTTTTTTAAACCTATCTATTTTCTGATATTGTGTCAGGGTCATGGTGGTTGCCTTTCTAATCAGTTCATCATAACCAAAACAGTCATAAATGTTAGTGGTGTGTAGACCGATATATCAGTGGTGTGTGTTTTTAAGTATAAGTGATGCGCAGAGACTTTGCCTAAGGTTGGTTTGTATCTGATAATAAAACAGTAAATACTATGTATTATAACATAAAAATTATGTAATATTGTTATAATACTATGTATTATAACAATAAACAAATAAATAAAATTATTTATTTATTTATTTGTATTCTTAGTGGACCTGATATAGGTCCATTTATCAGTAATTGTAGTGGGCTGAGCCCAATTGAATATGAGAAGACACTCCTCGCGTGCCATCATTAATGGACGCGACGTGCGTCAATTAACACGCTACGTCCTCTATTCTCGGTGATTTAATCAGTTTAAATTTTGTAATTAAAATTAACTCGGCGCCCTTTTGATTTCCTAAAACGCGTCCCTTGATTTGTTATATATACTGCCCTAGCCGCATAGTCTTTTCAGTCACCACAAAATCTTTTCGGAAGCGATTTTCTAGTTGCAGGATGGAAAACGACGATCAGAGGGATATCATCAATCAACTCCCCAACAATGTGCTCCTGCAAATTTTCGACAGGCTTTTGGAAGAAAGCGATGGTCCCTTGTTTCCTCTTTCTGTCTGGTAAGCGATACTATGTTCTTCCCCTTTTCCTTCTGGTAAATCAATCCCAAATCAGTATCTGTTTATTTTCATTTTGATTCCCAAATCAGTGTCTGTTTATATTTATTGTTCATTCTAGTCGAGATTGATTC
The DNA here is from genome assembly GCA_963921825.1 of Erodium maritimum. Taxonomy (NCBI): domain Eukaryota; kingdom Viridiplantae; phylum Streptophyta; class Magnoliopsida; order Geraniales; family Geraniaceae; genus Erodium; species Erodium maritimum. The sequence goes on along the minus strand of OY997593.1, from coordinate 39,070,526 downwards.
CACAAATCCCGTATTTTGGTTTTTTATTTCTGCAATTCGTGGTTTAAATAGTTGCAGGAGGTTTTACCAACTTCTGCATCGTGATGAGAGAGTTCTTTTCCGTCTGCGCTGCCAATTTAGGCCTGAAGTGGTTCGAGCTGTTACAGGGCGTAGCTGTCGCGTTCTTCGCAACGCATCTAATGCACGCAATTTCAGGGCAAGGTTTTTGCTTGCCTTCTACTACACATTCAATAGCAGTGTCAACCTCGACTATGGACTGAGGCTCCTCTCCGAGTTTGATTGCACCACAACCTGGAGGCGGCGTTACATCATGGGAATGGCCCAAATCAATGTAGGCACGTTTGATTATGGTGTTCAGATTCTGGTCGGGTTAATCATGGAGGTGGTGGAAGGTGATGAGGAAAGGCGTGGACTTCGAGTCTGCAACTATGATTTCCAAAGGATGCTTAGAGGGAACAGGCGCCGAACTTTGGTTGTCACCCAGTGCTGCTCAGAAGAAGACATCGGGCATTGGCATCCTAAGGTTTACGATACTATTCATGAGGGCGGGGATTTGAACGTCAGCTGTCCTTATTGTATCGTAGATATAGAGACCTATAAGCTGCGTTACAGAATATATTAGGTTAAATTTTTTATCTATTTTGTAATGCTTTCAGCTTTTTATATATAATACAAGTATGGTTTTTGTGCTTCTAAAACACTCGACTACAATGTGATAATTGTTTGTGTTACATACCACTAAAATGCAAGTAAACACATCAAATAAATTGAAATTAATTGTATAATGTAAGTATGGTTTTTGGTACTAATATATTACATTACAATGTGATAATTGTTTATTTTTCAAACCACTAACATGCAAGATAACACTTCAAAACAAAATGAAATACTTAACTTTGACGAAGATAAGGAACAAATATTATCAATTTTTTCAAGTTTTTCAACACAAATAACAAACAGAACAGTAGTAATATCCATCATAGAAAGAGAGAAACAGACTATCATTCAAAACAAAGCATTAAACAAAATATATAGATATTTTTTATTTCATATTAAGCCTTCTGGGAGGACACGATTTTTCCTATGTTATGGCCTTCATGTGGATCATCATCCCTTTTCCTTTTCTTTTCATTCTTCAGGTTTACCTCCTTCTTTTCTTCTTCCTTTTCATTCTTTAGACGTTTATCTTCTGCCTTTGGGTTCTCTCCTTCCTTGTTTTCAACTTCTGAGAGTTTAGAAGAAACTTCGCCCTCATCATCTGACAGCTCTGGGTAGGACGTGAGACCTCTGCTTGAACTTATTTTACTGCTATCGCATGTTGTTGGAGGAGAAACAGGTAACAAATCGTTTGGAAGTAGATCGCCAGACATTTTTTAAGTTGTGGTTTGATTTGTGAAGGAGAAGGAAATTATGAACAAGTTAGACAGAGCAGAGTATTATATATAAGGTCGGTTGATGACGCTTTTGGAAACGAAGAGGTACATACCTTATATGAAACGAAAACTTAAAAAAATGATTAAAATAATTATCTTCTTTGACAATTACTAGAAATTATAGGAGAATTAAATGGAGGTTTCCTTTAATCATTATAACTTTTCGTATCCGTACACGCGTCTTGTATAATAATTACCCGGATTTTAATTTTTTCGAATCTCTAGATGAATCTCAGGCCCATTAGGGTTTCTAGAGTCCAAGTAGCCATGATGCCCTAAACGACAGAGGTATAAATGCTTAGTGCAACTATTTGACTATTCATATATGAGAACAGCTTGGAGCCACTATTTATCTTCCTCGTCAAATCTACTCTGTGCACCCTACAGTGTCAGGTTTTCATCAAGGTGTGGCTTCTGAAATTTTTTATTGTTATTAGTTCTCTTAACCTTGCAATTGTTGCCTATTTTTTTTAGTTTAATCTGAACTTTATTTATTTTTGTACACATCCGCCCTGTAGCTGTGTACTGTATTTGTATTCATTTGTGAATTAAGTGGACTGTTTTTGCACTGGTTAATCTTTTTTTTATTAACTTCATTTCCATTATATTATAAGTAGCATATATATATATATATATATATATATATTAGTGGTGTGTTTAATAAACTATTAGTAGTCTGCATGATAGTACTGTGCAACTTTATCTATGTTTCTCTTTATCTGATAAAAACATTACAACAAAAAATTAGTCATATCCCTTTTCAGGTAATTATAATGGATCAGAGAGGGGTTCCTGGTGTTGATTATATCACCTCATTGCCAGAAAATGTATTGGTTGATATTCTGAAGAGGAGTTTAGATGATTTAGACTGCAATTTGGTCATACTCTCATCCTGGTAATCAATTTCACATCTGTGCCTTAGAATTTTTGTCCTTCATTATTAATAATTAATTTTTTTACTTTTTTTTTCGAATTCAGTTGCAAATTATTTTATAGACTTATGTCTACTAACAAGGATATTCTGATGGAGCTACCTTGTACTTTCCACCCGAGGACGGTGAAAGCTGTCGACCATGACGGCTCCAAAATTCTCGAAAGGGCCGCTGATTTTGGGAACCTTAATGCAGCTTATCTTCTGGCTTTGTACCTCATCTTCAATTCTGATACTCCTGAGCGAGGACTTCAGTTTCTTGAGATGTGTGACAATGAGTCAATTTTGTTGACGAGGTATGTGTATGGGATGGCCAAATTGAAAGTACATGATCCTGATGATGTTGAAGCGGTTCTTGGTCTATATCGTTTCTTTGCGGGAATTGATTATTATGACAGGCGTGAGGTATTTGAGTGTCGTCGTCTTTTCCGCCGAATGTTGCAGGATAGGAATTGGAGACATCTAAAACACACAAAGTTGTGCAAATCGACCAGATATCCCGTTCACTGGAACAAAAAAGTCGCAGCAATTAAATATCTTAAAGAGTATTGTTACAACTGCATAGAATGTTTAATTGATATTGAAACATATAAACTGAAGCACAAAACTCCTTAAGTAGTTCTTCTGTTTTTTTTTAATTTTCTGTAATAGACTGAATCTCGGTATGTTTTTGTCGAACATGTTATGAATGTTAAAATATTTTTAGGTATGAATGGGAAACTTTTAGCAGTTTGAATATTAAATTATTAGTACTATGTGTTGTAAAATTTCAGCAGTACTTTGAATATCAAATCCTCTGGAAGTAGATTGCCAGACATTTCTTAAGTTGCAGTTTGATTGTAAAGAAGAAGGAAATTATGAACAAGTTAGACACAGCAGAGGATTTTTTGAGAAACGAAAACTTAAAAAAATGAATAAAATAATTTTTTTTTGTCAATTACTACAAAATATAGGACAACTAAATGACTGTTTCCTTTAATCATTACTTTTTCCCGAATATCTAGATGAATCTCAGGCCCATTAGGGATTTTAGAGTCCAAGTAGCCATGATGCCCTAAACGATAGAGGTATTAATGCCTAGTGCAACGATTTGACTATTCATATCTGAGAACAGCTTGGAGCCACTATTTATCTTCCTCGTCAGGTTGGAGCCACTCTTCATCTTCCTCTTCAAATCTATTTTGTTCTCCTTACAGAGCCACGATTTTCATCAAGGTGCATCTTTCCAAATTTGGTCACTTCTCTCATCAATATATGTTTGGTTTAATTGCAAAATATCCTTCTTCTGTGTATATTGATTATTTGGTCATGTATTAGCACCTCAGTGTCTATATTATTAGTACTTTGCATTAAAATCTCAACCACTGAATCCTGCCTCAATCTCCCTCGTTCATATAAAATTACTGGCTCTTTTCCAAATTTGGTCACTTCTCTCATCAATATATGTTTGGTTTAATTGAAAAATATCCCTCTTGCGTGTATATCTCTGTATTTTCTAGAGGTTGAATTTTTTTTGAAGAACGAATCATGGAGGTTCTGTTTGTAATTACTTCATTTCTACCAACCAAAATGTGTCATTAATGTGGAGCATGCCTGTAATAATGAGCATTTTGAATAAGACCAAGATAATAAAATAAATTTTGTGAACTAAGTGGACTGTATTTGCGCAGGATAATGTTTCTTATTTTATTAACTTGAATGCCATTATTTTATAAGTAGCATATTTTATGTAGTAGTGGTCTGTATAATAAACTATTAGTAGTCTGCATTTTCAGGTATTATAATGGATCACAGAGTGGTTCCTGGTGTTGATTATATCACGTCGTTGCCAGACGATGTTTTGATGATTCAGACAGAAATTTGATTATACTCTCATCCTGGTAGTCAATTTGAAACTCGTGCCTTACAATTTTGTTTTTAATTATTATTACTATTTATTCTTTTTACGTGTTTTTAATTTCAGTTGCAAGTTATTTTATAGACTTATGTCTACTGAGAAGGATATTTTGATGGAGCTACCTTGTAAGTTCCACCCGAGGACGGTGAAAGCTGTGGACCATGACGGCTCCAAAATTCTTCAGAGGGCCACTGATTTTGGGAACTCCAGGGCAGCATATCTCCTGGCTCTGTACCTCATCTTCAATTCTGATACGCCTGAGCGAGGTCTTCCAATTCTGAACACGTGTGACAATGTGTCAACTTGGATGAGGAGGTATGTCTATGCGATGGCCAATCTGAAAGTAAATGAAGATGAAGATGAATGTCTTGCTGCTCTGTATAGTTTCTTTGAGGAGACTGATCCGAATGACAGGCACGTCCTATTTACTTGTCGTCGCCAGTTTCGCCAAATGCTGCAGAACAGGAACTGCAGATATCTAAAGCACACACATTTGTGTGAATGGACCGGAAATCCCTTTCACTGGAATAAGAAAGTCGCAGCAATCAGACGTGTTAGAGAGTTTTATTACAACTGTGTCGAATGTTTAATTGATATCGAAACATATAAACTATCTCATAACACTATTTAGGTCTTTTGTTTTTTATTTCATTTTATATAATAGACTGAATCTCTATGTTTTTGTTAAACTTGTTATGAATGGTAACTTATTAGTAGTATGAATGGTAAACTTTGAGCAACGTGAATATTGAACCATTAGTACTATGCGTGGTAAAATATTAGCAGTATGTAAGCAAATTAACTTGATTTTCGAATTAATTAATATAATGACGAAGGTGAAGGGGCGGTTAAGAGAGTTTCAGAAACTCATTGACTTGCGCTTAACTACACCTGTCTACATCATATTAAATATGGAAGATGGAAGGGTAGTTATTAATTTTAAAAACTCTTTCCTTTGTGAATTTCACCATCACTTCACTTCTATTATATATTGGGAACTTTAATTCGAACATATTTCTCTCTATCTCCAGGGTTGATTTTTAAGCTCCTCCTCCATTCTACTCAGTTACCAGAAGAAAGCCTGAAGCGAACTTGTAGCGGTATGATTTTGCCTTTTATTTTTCTACGTTTCTTCTTTGATTCATAGAAGTATTTATTTACATGTTTGAGTTTTTAAGAAAATATTTCATCTTCAACCCCAGGTTTTATAATGGATCAAAATGCTGCCCCTGGTTTCGATTACCTTAGTGCTTTGCCTGATCCGTTGAAGTCTAACATATTCAAAAGGACTCTAAGTGATGGTGATGTTCCTTTTGTCCACCTCTCGATGTGGTAACTGGTTATGAAACCCTATCTTAAACATGTAAAATTCTTATTTAATTATTTTCTTTTTTAGTGTATCATTTTATACTTTGTGTGCTGCATTCAGTTGCAAGGATTTCTATAAGTTTATGACAGAGGATGATGATGTTCTGTTGGCCCTAAATTGTGATTTCCGACCACAAGTAGTGAAGGAAGTGACATTGCAGACCAAATTAGTGCTTGAGGAGGCTAGTGAAGCCGGTAATTTAAATGCTAGGTACCTTCTTGGTCTGTACTATACTTTCAATCGGAATAGACCTAGACACGGACTTGAATTACTTGAGAGGTGTGACAACTGGTCTACAATGTTAAGACAATATGTCTGTGCCATAGCACTAATGAAAGTAGGTGGGGAAGATGAACGCGTTGGAGATATCTTCGGCGGTATCTTTATGCAGATGTTGTACACCGACAGGTCAATGCTGCATGAATGTCGCCGCCAGTTTCGCGCCATGCTTCAACCCGGCAGATGGTCACACTTGAGGACATCAAGCATCTGTGAAACTCCTAACGATGATGGCCATTGGAGCCGTAGAATCGAAGATATCTTAGGCCCTGGCGAACTTAGATATAGCTGCTTTGACTGTTTAGTTGACATTGAGTCATTCAAGCTAACTTATAATCTCAACTAATTACACTTATCTGTAACCTGATTATTTTGGTTGAACTTGTGTTCTCTAAATAGTTGAAGATGTTTTTTTAGTTGGACAACTGGTATATTAGCGGCATGTATTCTAATATATTAGCGGTGTGTAAATGATCCAATTATCGGTTCCTAGTTCTTCCAATATTAAAACTATTTTTTCTCATATGAATGGGAAACTGTCAGCAGTTTGAATATTAAATTATTAGTACTGTGCGTGGTAAAATATCAACAATATCTAAATAAATTGATCTGATTTAACTAAACGAGGCTTTACACGTATTTTATTTAAATGACTCTGCACATATATTATCATTTCCGTATTAATTGAGATAATAAATAAGGTGTAAGGGCGGTTAAGAGAGTGACAATCTGATTGACTTGATTTGACTACACGTGTCTCCATCATATTAAATATGGAAGATGGAAGGGTGGTATTGCATTTAATAAATCATTTCCTTCTTCAATAATCCCATCCTTTTACTTCTACTATATATAGGCAAGTCTTGTTCGAACATATTTCTCCCTATCTCTGTTTCTCTCTATCTCAAGCTCCTCCTCCATTACTCTCAGTTACTCGAAGAGATCCTGAAGATCAACAATCTTTTCAACTTCATTAAGGTTTTTTAATGGATTACCTTAGTGCTCTGCCTGATGAGTTGAAGTCTGAAATATTCAAAAGGACTCTGGATCATAGCGATGTTCCTTTTGTCCACCTTTCTATGTGGTAAACTGGTTCTAAAACTCTATCCCTCAACATTTAAAATTCTTATTTCCTTTTTGTTTTTTACTCTTTTATTTTAATACACTATTTGTCTTTGTGTTCTGCATTCAGTTGCAAGAATTTTTATCACTTAATGAAAGAGGATGATGATGTGCTGTTGGCCTTAAATTGTGAATTCCGACCACAAGTAGTCAGGGCAGTCACTTTCCGCACCAAATCAGTGCTTGTGAATGCTACTGAAGCCGGTAATTTGAATGCTAGGTACCTTCTAGGTCTGTACTATACTTTCAATCGGAATAAACCTAGACTCGGCCTTGAATTACTTGAGGTGTGTGACAACTGGTCTACTATGTTAAGAAGATATATCCATGCAATTGCTCTAATCTAATTAGGTGGGAAAGATGACATTGTTGCAGACATATTCTACGATATCTTTTTTCTGATAAGTGATCCAGAGAGGGGGCAGTGTTGCATGAATGTCGTCGTGAGTTTCGTGCCATGCTACACTTTGGCAGATGGTCACAGTTGGGTATATCAAGCATCTGCGAAACTCCTCACGATGCTGGCCATTGGAGACGTAGGCTGTACGATATCGCAGGTGCCGGAGAACTTAGATATGTGTGTATTGACTGTTTAATTGACATTGAGTCAATGAAGCTTGTTCGTAACATCAACTAATTACGCTTTCTCTTTAACCTGGTTGTTTTTGTTGAACTTGTCCACCTGAATAGTTGAAGATGTTTTGTTTTTAGGTGGACAACTGCGTTGTGTAATTTTGGTTGATGCTTAATATATGTTACCTAGTGTTTTGTTCGTGTTTTTCACTAGAGAAGCAAATTACCATCTGTCAGCACTCTGCATGTTAAAAAAATTAGTGGTGTGCATGCTAAACTGTTAGTAATGTGCAAGCTAAAAATTCTAGTTGCAGAGAAACCGTTAGCAATTTATGCATTTTCGTTTATTAAATTCAGATTCATTATCTTGAATTCTTTAAACTTTTGATCCAAACATGTCAATCATGTACATTTTTTTGCAAGTCTCAAATTCATTTTATAATACATCTATTAATATTAAATAAGCTTTGTATGTATGAACTATCAGCAGCATGTATTCTAATATTTTAGCAGGGTGTACACTAACCTTTTAGTGATCACGGATATAGAATTGTAGAGAATTAAGAGAAGAACACAATTTGGATTCAACTGGAGGAAATTACTTTTTTCATTAAATTTAAAGCATAAAAATCATGACCATGTTTATGATTTTTTTGGATGAATACAAATAACAGCCAAGATTGGAATTACCTAATCCAACTTCTTAATAATTTCTTCAAGCATTACATTAAGCTCTGCAAACTTCTTCATTTGGGTCTGGTTTGCATCCTTCTCGTCCGGTGTCATATCCTTTGCATCCACATTCCATGTATCATTTACCATTAAAGTCACTTCAAGCTGGGTCTCCAACAGCTTTAGCCTCAGCTCCGTGTAGTTTAGCACTGCCCTTTCATGCTCAATGAGGCGCCTCTGATGCTTGATCTCCTCTGACAGTGTACTTTGGATAGATTTTCCTGACTCCATTTGTTTTAACTAGACAAAACTCTTTTCGTGGTTGGGTTTGGGTATTAGTCAGGTGTGTATTTATAGGGAACTGTAACGTGTGATGGAGTTAGTGGGTAGTTTTAATACTTGCCACATCTCCCTTAACTGAGTGGATAGTTAAGAAACCGCGTGTATTCTTCTTATATTTTCAAACATCTATATGTCATATCAACAGTCTAATCAAACCGTCCTTAATAAATTTTTACACATATATCAACGCTGGTGACGGTTTGTTTTCTCTCCCCATTTAAGGTGGTGGTTCATTTTCATCCTCTATATAAACGAACAACCGTGTTCCATTTCTTTCACATTTTACTTTTACTTCTACTCAGTTTTTTTGCAGGAATTCCAACTCTGAGTCTATCATCCATGGCTGCTCTATCTGGTTCAGGAATCCCTACCGCGAGTCAATCATCCACGGCTGCTCCTACTGATGCCTAGATGATCGTTACAGGGATAAGAAAACTGGAGCACTATGCGAGGCTAAGGGCGTATAAGGACATCGAAGATAAAATTTTCAGTGTCCAGGCCGAGGTCAACGAACAACTGGTGACCCTGACTCACATCAACACCAATGAATGGTCGCAGGAAGAAAAGCGGAGACATGTAGCGCTCATCCGTCAGTTGAGTGCAATTCGTCGTGTACTGGAGCAGTTCTCCAGAGCAGAGCAGGCCGTTTAGATCCCGTTACTTCCTTTCCATTGTACTTATGCTTTCTTTAAATTTCCTATTTTTTGTTGGACTTTTGATATAATCTGCTTTTTTGTTTGGACGGCTTGTTATATATATATATATATATCTGCTTTCTTTAAATTTGTTGTTCTTGTGTGGACTTGTTGAATCATATTACTGTCTGTCATCATTGTGCATGTCAAAAAATTAGTGGTGTGCATGCTAAACTGCTAGTAATATATGTTATCCAGTGTTTTGTTTGTGTTTTTCACTAGAGAAGCAAATTACCATCTGTCAGCACTCTGCATGTTAAAAAATTAGTGGTGTGTATGCTAAACTGTTAGTAATATGCAAGCTACATATTCTAGTTGCAGAGAAACTGTTAGCAATTTATGCATAATCTTAAAAGGTCTTTATTTTATATGTTTATTAAATTTGGATTCATTATCTCAAACTTTTCACCCAAACATGGCAACCATGTACATTTTTTATATTAAACTGAAGGAAACTGAAGAAATATAACCTTCCAGTAGTCTGCACTCTGAACTTCTAGTGGTGTGCAGTAGAGCCTTTTAGTGGTGTGCAGTCTAAACTTCTAGTGGTGTGCAGTGCTCTGCACTATAAATTTGGTAGCACCCATGAACATGTTCATGAATATATTAGCACAAGTCGACCAATCTATTAGTACTCCTGCACCAGTCCATCAGCAATACTGCATTATGGTTCTTTGACACTTTGAAACTTCAAAATCATATATAACTAAAAACACAATTGTTTTAAGCAACAAGTCATTCAAAGTTCCAAACCATACTAATATTTCCCAAGTGTTCAAAAGTAAGACAGATTTAACATAAAATCATAAACATATGTTAATACTTGTTCAATCTTTCTCCTTAATCTCTGGACAGTTCCTTTTGTCATGCTCGTTTGTCATCTTGAAACATCCATGGCACAGCCTCAGTGGCTTGCTTGCTGCTTGTACTGCTATTTCGAAATCCGACTGTTTTCTTCTACTCTTTCGAGACCCATTGTTGTTTGACTGGGGCGGATTCTGGACCGTCACCTCTATGGGCCTTTTAATCCCTGTCATTTTCTCCATCTTCTTGTGCTTTTGCATTTTTGTCGCCCTGTAGTCTTCGTTGTTGCTGTGTATGGTTGTGTTCTTCAGTGTGTGCAACAGACTCTGCAGATTAGAAAAGGAAGGATCCGTGACTTCGATCAGCTCAGCAAATCGTTTCTTGATGTCCTCTATCAGTTTGTTCGTATCTTCAGGATCCATGTTTGCCCTTGCTTCTTGGTCTTGTCTGGCTGTCTCCCTACACCATCTCAGATTCACCATGTTGTCCGGGATGAGCTTCATCCTCGCATTTCTCATTGCTAGGAATATATGGATGTACAGCAAACCTTTTGCCTGGAATCTCTTGCACGAACAGTCAAAGTGGTTCGTCTCCATCATCCTCGACACAATGAATTCACTGTCTCTGTCGTCTCTGATGAAGTACAACTTTAACATTCCTTCGCTGGTCTTCTTGTCATCCATCTTGTGGAGTTCGAGCTTGTCGGTCAGCATCATGTACTTTTGCACCTTGAAGAAAATGGGCAATGTGTATAGGTTCCAAGCATGGCGCTCCAGTTCTGAATTCAGCTTGTACTGTGGGTGACACGTGGCAGACTTCATGGCCAAGTACCTTGTTTCCTCCCTTTGGTTGTTCACTACACCGTCGACTCTCCACATGAAATGGACCAGCGGGAGATACTTGTCGGTCAACTTTCTAAAGGTACTATTTTGGCTCTCAGAACGGGATGTCGTCCTCATCAGCCTCGCCATCGGCAAATCATGGAAGTAGGCGGGTATCCAGTCCTCCCTCATCTCAAATAGTTGTTGCAGCCAGTTGTTGTCCTCTAAATTGCACTTCTTGATTATCGCAGGCCACTTTTTCTCAAATTCATCTATCGTCATAGTCCTGGACCACACCACATCCTTAATCTCTTGCTTAAAGTTAGTTTCAGACAGATTGGCAAGGGAAACCTGCCAAAACAATAATTAACATGCTAAACTATCAACACAGTGCATTTGTAAACTACTAGCAGTATGATTATTAAATTATTAGTGAGTGGAAAACAAGTAAGAAGCCATCCAACCAGTTACTCTGTACTTTTAACATTGCACCACTAGTCTTAGTCCAAAATCAATCAGCACGATAATGAATTTGAACTTGTACTCACCTTTTTTGGAATTTTCTCCATGATGTGCCACATGCAGAACCGGTGTTTTGTCTCTTTCATCACCTCGTTCACTGCAATCTTCATTGTAGGGTCCTGGTCAGTAATGATGCATAGAGGCTCCTTCCCGCCCATCGCCTTGAGGAATGTTTGGAAAATCCAAACAAAGGATGGTACATTTTCTTTTGATATCAGGGCTGCCGCAAAGGTCACTGATTTGTTGTGGCTGTTTATTCCAGTGAATGGAGAGAATACCATGTCATACCTGCAAAATTAAAAAAATATATATATAAACCACAATTCTATATAAACCACCAGACGAATATTATCTCAACGTTACTTACTGGTTTGTGTGATAAGTTGAGTCAAAAGCTACACAGTCACCATAGAGCTTGTAGTCCTTCAACATTTCAGCATCAGCCCAAAAAACAGCGGTCAACCAATCGGAGCGGTCAGTTTTGAACTCAAAATAGAATTCAGGGCTGGACTCCTTCTTCTCATGGAACCTGTCCAGTACCATCTGGACATCCGTATCCATTACATAAGCCCGTAGATCCCTTTGGTAGTTCATGAAATTCCTCGTAGTTGCACCAACCTTTTCCGAACCTCCAAGCGTTTCACTTAAAACTTTGTGACACAGAACTGGACCAACTGTAGCTTTCTGGCAATTCAGTAACCAGTTCTGCATCGGTGATGTCACCCTCCTGTTGGATCTCATGTACTGCCTGTCATTCATCACGAACAACTCATGGTTGTGCGCTTCAACAAACTCCTTTATGAAGTACACGTTCCCATTTTCCGTGGCTTTGAATTTAATAGTTATTTTCGCTCTGCAACCAGTTCTTGACAATAGCCGGTTTCTTATCTTTTCTTCTATGGGCTCGTCATCCTTAGGTTCTTTGCACTCGTACTTATGCCCTTCTTTTGAGCAGAGCAAGTACTTGAGGGTCACGGTTTGATCTTTGTGCTTTTTTTCTGCCCCTCTCCGAACGCTGAAACCCGTCACTTTTGCATAACTCTCATAAAAGTTAATTGCAGCAGCTAGTGTCTTGAACTCCTTTTTTTTTCTTTCAGCTTCCTGTCCTCGTGGCAATTTGGAATGTATTCCTTTTTCCCATCCTCTGTCAGTTGGATGAATGAAGCAGGTACCGGGATTGCAGAATGTTCAGAATGTATGTTTTCACTTGAACTTGGTTGGTTTGGATTTGCTTCTACTGCAGCTTCCACAACAGGCACTCGGAACGCAGAATGTTCTGAATGTTCAGTGTTTTCACTAGGAGGTTGTTCAGGGATATTTGTCACATCTGGTGGACACTCAATGTCTTCGTCCACCACTGTATTATCAGAGTTGGCAGGCTCATTTCTCTCCTCTGGAGCTACTACTGGATGAGGTACAGGTGGTATTGTGCATGTGTTCACTTGTACAGGTGTGGGCACACGTGGTGTTGGTACACGCGGTGGTTTTTTTGCTGTTTGGCGTGTTACAAAAGGTGTTGTTGGTGTGGGCGCACGCAGTGGTTTTTGAGCTGTTTGGCGTGTCACACGAGGTGTTGTCGGTGTGGGCACACGTGGTGGTTTTTGAGCAGTTTGGCGTGTGACACGAGGGGTTGTTGGTGTGGTATTACTATTTGGTGTAGTCATATTTTTCCCGTCACTGTAGAACCAAATAACAGGCAGTGTATAAGTAATTGGACACATAGAACACTAGCAGTTGGCCACTCAAACTATTAGTGTTGTGCATGTTACAATGTGAATATGCAAATAACAACAAGTGTGTATACTAGTTACCAACCAACACACTGTATCAGTGGTTTGAACACTAAATCTACTAGTGTTAATATCCTTTATGGATGGACAGAATCCACACTCTCTATTAGTGATTGGACTCTCAATCTAACAGTGCTAAAATCCTTTATCGATGGGATTCTACAAGCATCCATGCGGGATGCTTGTAAAATATCTCGGAGGCTTCTAGATGCTTCTAACATCCCTATGTTGATGCTACAAGCACTATCTCAAATCAAGTCGCAGTTTCTGTGCAACAATTAGGGTTTACATACCAAATTTCATAACTTACATGGTTTGTTTGGTCGAGCTTTTTGTTCAATTTTCGCTGATCTGTCTCTGGAATCGCGAATCGCAAACACAGCAGGTTGAAGAAGGTTGAAGAAGAGATCGCGAATCGCAAGCAGGAAGAGATCTAATTTTTTTCTGAGAAATCGCGAAGTCAGAAGGTTGAAGAAGGAAATTTTAATGGCGCGAATTTTAATATATCGGCAAACGATATAATCGACTTCATTTCTCGCGCGATTCGGCGTTCTGTTCAAATGAGCTGGTGCACGCTCTTTGGACGCGTGGCGCAATCTAGCTCCCTCTGCTGACGTCAAGACTGGCAGATCGCGCGACTACAGTGGGTTCGTAGTTTGCACAATAAGGGTGGTTTTTACTGGATAACTGCCCTATATATATATATATATAGGATTGGTATCAGGTACAAACCCCCCCTTATTGTGCAAACTACGAACCCATGAGAGCCACAGGATCCCCCCAAAGTGATGTCAGCAGAGCGCACCAGATGTTGACACGTGGACAATATATATATAAAACACCGCACCTTATTGTGCAAACTACGAACTCACCAGGCGCTGACACGTGGCGCGTAGAGTGCTATGTTAGTCTTAGTGCCCTTAGTTCAATCCTAAATGTCTAAATGTATATATCATCGTTAGCAATAAAATTAAAGCGGCTTTATGTTACTTATGTGTTGGAGTAATATATCGATGTGTGCTCTGATCTATGCCCACCATGCGAATAGAACCATAGATTTAGATAGATCATACTCGATGGGTCCCTAGTCAACAAAGCTTCATTAGAAGCGACTAGTATGAAAGATGGCTCTTTATGGCTTACGTTCTGTTAGTCATTGGAATGGGATTCCGGAGTCTGATCATAGATATCATGTGGGACATGATATTGGACGACCCGCCCTGAATATGTGCCATAGATTAAGTCATGAACATATTCAGTGTCGTAGCTTGTCATGTATCCTTAGACCAAGGAGTCTTTGTGATCGCTATGTAGTCAACAACTGAGTTTGACCTGAGCCTAACGTTGTCCGTAACAGGGCTTCCATAACGGCCAGGATTGGCTTGGGGACGGGCTACATGAGTGACACGAAAGGCGGCTAAGGGATTTATCCCTCATACTGAGGTATGGGAAAGATATCGGTTCTCGACCGCTTGATGGAGAGTGACTGAAAGAATAGCATGGCCATGCACATGATACTGGGTATCATATCTTCAGTCATCTCACATATCAAGGAACGGTGATTGAGAATAATAAGGATGACGGCTCTATGCCTTATCTCAATCAGGATATCAGAGATAAAAGGATAATGACAGGGACGACGGAAAGGTTAGAATCGATAGGGTCGATTCGTTATGTAGTGTCAGGCAATACTAAAGTCTCGTTAGTTGCCACTTAAATAGGATCAAGTAAAATGGGATTTTACGTTGATCTATTGACATGCATAAACCTAAGGGTCACACCGGAGGATGAAACTCATTGACACATTTATGGAGAATGGCCAAAAGGGAGTTGTCTCGGGACATGACGAAAACTGGGTTTTGGGTCATGTGCCCGTAAGTGAATAGGACTTTACGGATCGAGACAAGGCTTGGAGTCTTGGGATTGATCGCGTCGGATAATGTTGGACATTTCCGGTATGGAAGGCATGGAGGCGATGAGCGAATGACGGGACCTCGTTGGAAATGGCCACGGGCCATGTTCCAAGAGGCCCATGAAAGGCCCATGCAACCAAGGCCCACGAAACTAATTAATCAAGTCTTGATTAATTAGTACTAAGTAAGCAAGACAAGGATTAAGGTGTTGGTGATTCACCACCTAACCCAATCTTGTCTTGCCATACTTTGT